>LOJH01004001.1:10853-36447 GCA_001685095.1 Ellobius talpinus
CATCATCATCATCATCATCATCATCATCATCATCATCATCATCATCATCATTTTCCCTTGGCTGGGTGCCATCATTTCTTTGTATTCTGGGGTTAAGTCACAGCACAGCATAAGGAGAACAGCATCGCTCTGCACTACACAAAACAAATTTGTTTGGTGCCAAATGCATCATCTTACTCCCCAAAGCTGTCTTCTCACACGTGCTGTTATCTCCCACAGCCTAGAGGCTTGTGCAGTTGAATCTGGGGATGTGACAACTGGGTGTTCTAATATACAGATGTCCTGACAATGTGGAGCCAGGACAAGGAGAGCCACCCCAGGGGGGTGTACAGGATTCTCAGTGAACACTCAGGTGTTGGCTGTTGAGAAGTCTGTCATCTTTTCAGGCTGGGCTGCGGCAATATTTATAATTGTGAATATCGTCAGCAGTCGTAAGCTACAGATTTGGGGTGGTAAAATAACACAGAAGCTGCAATTTTGATTTTTCTACTATCTCTTGTTCCCCTCTGCTGGCTGTATATTCACAGCCACACATCGCCACACTGGTTCCCGTTGTGCCCGTGACACTGCTGGCTCCGTAAGCACACATTTTATGGTTCCTTCCTTGATTCTTTCCAAACCTTTCCCGCGCTGTTTCCTGTGCGTTTCTGACCGATGGCCAGTTTTCCTTAACAAATTCCTTCCCAGTCTGTTATGAAACACTATTTCTTTGCACTTACCAGCATTTCAGATCCTGTGATCACCATGAGCCCTGCAGTTAAATGAACAGGGATCAAACAGCAAGATCTATCCATCTTTATACTTCATGATATAAGGAGGTCATTAGCTGAGGGCAGGAGAAACGTTCACCTGACAGTGAGCTTCTTTGGAATTGGCGCATCACGGGAACGTTTATAAATTAGTCTCATTATATTTAGGATCCTCCTGTCATAATCACGATTCTAGAAAGGCAATTAACAGGGTCTTGTAAATGTCAGTATCCGCCATACATTAAAAAAGAAATTCGGATGAGTTTCAGCCACTGCATCCCAAAAGCTTGCTCTCCCTACATCAGTGGGAGTTAATTCAGTGGCCACAGACTCCATCCTGAATGATGAGCCAGTTGTCATTTTCTGTGTAATATTGGTTAACATAGGGTTAAATTGTCCTTAACGGACAGATAGCCATGTAGATCCCATGTGTATACACATACTGCTAGTCACGGAGTCACAAGACACAGGGTTGGAAGGGGTCATAGAGATAATCTTCTCTAGCACTTTACAAAGTCCATTCTGTGGACTGTCTCTTCTGTGCAATGCTACAGGGTATAACATGTTTGGTACAAGCCCTTTGTGCTCAAAGCAGTGGGTTGAGTTGATTCAAACACACTTCTCTACCATTCAACTTAGCAGAAACTGTAGACTATCTGAGCGCATTGTGAGTCTCCCACAAACTGAGAACTCTTCTGGTCTCTCATGTTTTGTGGTCAGTGCTTTGACAAGCATTGTCCCATTTGCAGATTTGCATTTTGCAGGAGAACACACTCAGAACTAGAGGTGGTGAGGCTCAAGCTGGCATGGGAACACAAGGTCACAGTGGCCCTTGCAGTCAATCCTGGCTCAGGGTTCTATGTTGGAAGCAGAACATGGGTATGTAGGTTTATCAGATTCTCTCTTAAAGAAGTGGTGCCTCAGCCTGTACTGCCCTGTCTGATAGCTTGGTTTCTTGTAAGCCCTGTGAGAAGGACTCCAGTGGACCTGCCATGAACACTGATGACCACTCTGAAGGCATAAGCCGAGGGATGCTTAGGGTGACCACTCGTCTGACTCACAGGACTTTAGGTGTTACACCGATCAAGTATTGGTAACCTGGTACTGGCTGGTCACCCTAGTGATGACACTTTTCTTCCAATTCCTTGAGGGGTTCCACAGAAGGTGACTTCTTTTTACGACCCATCCCTCATCTTCCCTCCATGCTCTATATCCTGAAAAGACTCTCTTTGCCATTTGGATTCCAGTTGGAGGGTATCAGTTGATGGCCTTTATCATGTACGTGGTTGCCATAGGCAGCCAGCTTCCTCCTTAAGAAGGCCACAATTGCGTGTCATGTCTTTGCAGCTTACTTCCCACAGCTGATTATTTAGGAATGTGCCCAGCAAACCCCTCTTGCCTCTTTACAGCTAGAGGTCCAACAATCTCCCACAGTTGCTAGTCTCAGAGCATGATAATAATCTGTGCTGTGGTTTGGTCATAATGATTCCATCAACAACCCCCTTTGCTATATTCTTTTCATATTACCCAACTGAAGTATCCTGTCTGTTTCCTTCCAGGACTCTGACAAAAGATTTACCAGCTGATTGATGTCACTTTACGGATACGCTGGCGTCTACCCAAACAGCATGACAGGCTTTGGAGAGTCCTTCAAGAGCAGGCAGTGTGCTTAAGAAAACTCCCTCTTTAGCATCTGGGACTGGGAAAGGAAGCTGTGATCTCAGAGGACTTTTGTATCCCCAGGGATTCAGAGCAGTCATTTCTGCTCATTGCAGCTCCTTAGGCTGGTGCCTATTCCTTTAGAAGGTTCTATAAGATAATTATGTGATAAGGCTTTGAAGATGAATACCTTTTCTAGTTCTTCTGTCATTTTGGAGGTTGACAGAAACAGTTGAACACCTAGCCACCCTGAACAGTTCCAAAATTTTCGATAGATGTTACATAAAAGTTCAGGTCATGGATCTGGAACCAGCAAGGGAAAGGAGAGGCTGTAAAGCTGGTCCTTGTCAGCTGAGCCCTCTCATGGCTAAACTGGAATCTGCTAGTTGCCTGGTGACTGTCTAGATAGCATTTTGTCTTTGATATTGGTAATGGCAAAATGGCCACTGCCGCTTGTTGGGAGATGGACGTGTAAAATGTCTCGAGATGAGATCCAGAGTCATGGATTCTGCTAGGACCATGTTCCCTTGATAGTCCACCTTCATAATGTTGTTTTCTGACCCTAAACTTATTCATATTTTCAGTTCAGTGGATGCCATCTCACTTAGGGGACTCAATCCAGACTGTATGGAGAATTCCTTCATGTCCATCGAGTTCTCCATCTATCCACTTACCTATGCAGTAATGCAGTATTTAACTGACTCTTACTGTGAATCAAGTCTGCGTTGGGTATCATAGACACTACAGTAAACAAGAAGGAGATTTCTTTTGTAGAAATAACGCCTTAACATTCTTATTAACATGGAAACGTCCAAAAGAAACAAACTAATTAATGAATGAAATCATTGTAAATCATGATGGATTTTGTATGAAAGAGTCAAGGGAAAGGATGAGACCATGCCAGCAGGAAAGAATTCTTCAGGTGGAAAGTCCACTGAGGTCCTCAGGAGGGTTGGAGGTGTCTGGGAATAGTTGATGGTATTGACCAGAAGAGGGGCAGCAGTGATGACTGTGGGTCGACTCTCTGAGTTGTCAGTATGGTTCTGGAATTTCCTGTTGACCTTGGGCAAGTCTGAACCTCCCTCTTCTTAGTCCAACAAGAATAGTGGCTGTTATTCTACATCTAGTCCCTGCTTGTCCAGTTGTAACACCCTTAAGACTTCACACACTAGACATAGTCTGTGTAGCTGGTGCTACTGATGTCAAGCTGCCTAGAGACATATGAATGAACAAGCAAACCCCAACATGCTCATGCTTCATTCAGAGAAATTGCTCATAACTGTTTTTAAAAAATAAAACATGGGCTGGAGTGTTGCAAGGAGGGCCAGGCTGCTTGTTCATACTGGCTGCCCGGCTAGCTTAGCCCCAAAATAACCACACAGAAATTGTATTAATTAAANCACATCTTGATTTAACCCATTTCTATTAATCTGTATATCTCCACGTGGCAGTGGGTTACCGGGAAAGATTCCATATGTCTGTCTCTGTCAGATCCATGGCGTCTCTCTCTCTTCCTTCCAGAATTCAGTTCCATCTTCCCCGCCTACCTAAGTTTTGCCCTATCAGGCCAAGGCAGTTTCTTTATTCATTAACCCACACAAGCAACACATAAAAGACCTCTTACACCACTGGAGAGATGGCTCAGAGGTTAAGAACACTGACTATTCTTCCAGACATCCAGTGTTCAATTCCCAGCAACCACATGGCAGCTTACAGCCATCTATAATGAGATGTGATATCCTCTTCTGGCATGCAGGTGTGCATGCAGACAGAATATTGTATACATAATAAATAAATAAATATTTAAAAAAAACAGAAAAAAGCAGCATAATTCCTGAAAAATAAAACTTATCAGAATACCTTTTTAAAGACACACCACAAACATACGCAGGATGTCAAATGTGTGGTAAGATTAGTTTCTAGGTTTACTTTTATAGATGAGTGGTATGTATCTTCTGGTCTTTTAGATTCATCCAATGTTTGCATAGACCATCAGGGCTTTCTTTGCCCTCCCCGCCCCCACCCCCACAGCAGCCCACAATCCACTCTGGTATATAGAGATCATTTCTCCTAAGGGGATGTGAAAGTACCAAAGCGCCAGGGGGGACTATTGATTATTGTAGCAAATGGACTACACCTGTCATTTGGTCCTGCTTGTGCACCTCCCCAGAATTTAAAAGTAGCTTTAGCTGCATGTGAGTGTAAGTGTGTGTGATCTGGAAGGATCATGGAGTGACTGGATAAATGCCTCCATGGCTAAGAACGTTTTCTACTCTTACAGAGGACCTAGGTTTGGTTTCCAGCAGGCGGTTCACCAACAGCCATAGCTCCAGTTCTAGGGGATCTGACATCCTCTTCTGGCCTTTGTGGGCACTGTATGAAGTGATCACGCATAAATGTCCAATATCCCCTGTAGCCATACTCCAATAAAGTTCAACACAAACTCTTCATAGAGTCAGTGATGCCCTCTCATATATTTTATTATCTACTTTTTGTATTTTGAGGGGGAACCCCCACATCATTTTGATATATGTATACATAGATTTCTGCTTTGACATTGGAGTACAAGATGGTGGTGGGAGAGCTGGGAAGACAGAGAAACGTCCTCAAGTCAGACGTTAAAAAAATCTGCTCTGGAGAACAGAGGTACCAGAATAAATATTTTGGTGAAACACCACATATGGTTGAACACCAGAAGTTTCCAGAAATCTATTCATTTCCCTTGGTATGTTTTCTGTGGAGAATTCTAAAGAATTTTTCTTCCCATCACCACCTTACCTCTTGGTATATGTTTCAGAGTTGGCATTTGTTCAGGCAGACTGCCTGCTCTTAATTCAGAACTGGATTAAGAATGGATTAGAACATGCACTGTACCATTCCTTTTCCTCTTGGTCAGGAATGCCCACTCACTACGTCTTGACCAGAAAAGCTAACCGGAATGAGGAGAGTTGAAACAGCACCCTTACCGTCTTAGAATTTGATGGGGGTGCATTTAACAGTAGATATAGAGGATGTGTTCTGCCTTGTCTGAAAGCCGTGCTGTGGTTCTCTGTACATCTTAGATTGGGGGGGGGACAATAGTATCAGATGGCTTGTAGGCTACTGAGCGCCAAAAAGCCTCTTAACCTGTTCACTGCATGGCTGTGATACAAGTCGTTGGTTGGTTTGCTGGTACCAAGCAGCTCTAACAGCATCATGTGATGTTTTGAATCTTCCTGTTTGCCTCTTCTCTTGTCTACTCTTCTTTGATCCTGAGTCTCTGCCCTGAACATTGTACTGTGAAGTGGGAAGGAAACCCATGACTGTGAGAGCAGGAAGTGCTCCTAACCACTGAGCCATCTGTCCAGCTCTCTCAACCTCAAAAATGCTTTAAACTTCCTGTATTGAATATAATATCTCAGTGATTCAAACTGTAGTTGGGGGCAAGTATTGTATTTTAGGGTGACCAACTGTCCATTTGGCTTGGTTAAAGGTTTCTCTGTAACATGAGACTTTCAGGCAAACAAAGTGGGGTGGGTGACCAACCTCAAAACAACACAGCATCCTTGCCCCTTCCAAAAACTGATGTTTGCCTAATTAACACCTCTATGAGATGGAAGTAGTCTCATCACTTGTGGGTACCTTGGGTACCCAGAATGCTTTGCTTTTTTAATTAATGGAATATGAGAATCACTATGCTTAACATTTACCACATCAACAGCCCTTTCTTTCTACCTTTCTTTTTACAGGTAAAAAGGAAGCAAGAGTCAGTTTGACTCACTTGGCCAGCTAGAAAGCAGAATTTCTGAGAGGTTGCTGACCATTTCCTGGAGGCTGCAACTGTTTGTGACTGTTTGGTCTTTCCATGCCCAGGGGAGTGGTGCTTTCAGTTTACAGTGCCCAGTCTACCAAATTTTCCATGACAGGGATTCCTGAGGTCCAGACTTGGCTTAAGAATCTGAGGTATTCCAGTAGTAGGTCAATGGGACTGTGAAAATAACGTTTGCTAGCGAGAGTCATAAGCTTTGGGGATACCCATTTCACTGCTACCTCTTACAAACAGGGTTATTAGATAAGTCACACACTCTCTGTGGCCCATCGTTTCCCACAGGAAAATGAAGAGGTTGGACTAGTGAAACTTCAAGATTCTTTCATATTCGAAATCACATCTCTGCCTTTGTCACTGCCCCTACTCTCTTGTGGATATCCTTGAAAACCATTTTAAGATTTTTTTTAAACCTAGATACAAAGATGTGAGATGGGAAGAAACCAAAGCTATGTGGCAAGCAGACAGGATTGACAAGCTAGGTCATCTGAGCACTTCCTATGTACCCAAGATTGACCCTCCTGCCATGATCTGGAAACTAAATCTTATAGGTGGCTTTAACTAAGGAACTTATCAATGAAGACACTTGGCCCCGAGCCAATAAACTTGAGAAGAAAAGGAAACATGAAGACAGACATAGAAACAAGAAAAACTTTCTTAAAATGAAATTAGTTGCCCATGTTCTTTGACACTAAGGGCTGTAGGCTGAAAATATAGTCTAGGGGTCTGACTAGAAGAGGTGATTTCAATTCTAAGTGGACTGGTGTTTGTGCCTATGAGTCAGGTGGGTCTATTGACATGGTCCCCAGGGCCCATGTTGCTCTGTTATAGGCTGTACTAAAGAATATTGGTTTCTAAAAAATGTATAACTTGTAAGTAGATGCCTATACATTTCTGCATGGGATATAAGTGAATGCTTTAGCAAGGAGAGAGTATTTTTGTAAAGGAGAGCTTGCAGATTTCAAGAGAAATTGGGCAACTGCTCTCTAATGTTTGCTAGGACACACCAGTGAGAACCAGACCCAGTAGGCAGTCCAAGAGAAAGAATTCTAGGCTCCACTGAAGCTAATAGAATGTACCAAGCTAAACTCCCCTGATGACATGAAGGCTTAGGTGAGGGGCCAGGTGTGGTACCTTCTCCAAGCATCTTATATGGTTGCTCTTGATCAGTGGTTCTCAACCTTCCTAAGGTTGCAACCTTTTAATACAGTTCCTCATGTTGTAGTGACCCCCAACCACAAATTATTTTTGTTGCTACTTTGTAACTATAGTTTTTTCTGCTGTTATAACTCATAATGCAAATATCTGATATGCAGGATGTATTTTTATTGTTAAAAATTGATTCAAAGGGGTCATCACCCACAAGTTGAAAACCACTGCTCTTGATAGCCGTTTTGAAGAATTTCTCTAACTCCAGTCCCCTCTTCAATCTAATTGCAGATTTTTAAAAAGCTTTTTTACTCTCTCCTAAATCTCTAACTACAGTCAAATGCTTGTAGAAAGGTTTGGGAGGAGTTACAGAAATCCACTTGTGCTTGATGGGTGGACTATGACTTACAATGGGAAGAAGTAAGAGAAACATGTTGGCAGATGACCAAAGGTTGTATCAGATACTTTGAATAGAGTAGGTGTTTTGGACTGTGCTCCAACTGTGGAGAAAGAGCTACATTTAAAGGTCAAAGATGCTTATATTTAAAGATATTAAGATATTTTCTATGGGCTTTTTAGCAGGCTAATGAGTCCACTTTAAAATTGATTTTTATATTTTTACTTATGTGTATATGTGTGTGTGCATGTGTCTACACACTATCAAGCTGGTACCCAGGGAAACCAGATGAAGGCACTGGAGTCTTGGGAACTGGAGTTGTTACAGTCAGTTGGGAGCTGCCATGTTATTGCTGGGGCTTGGACCCAGGTCATCTGCAAGAGCGGCCAGTGCTCTAACTGCTGAGCCAGCTCTCCAGCTCATGAGTCTCCTTATTTGAAGTGGCTTCTCTAGTGGGAGCACCTAGAGATTTTCCCAGCGAAAAGAGTCTTTCCTTGTCCTGAGAGATGGTTCAGTGTCTGCTCCTTTGATGACAGGTGTCAGAAATGCAATGTGGTTGGATTATTGGGTAAGGAGGATCGAATTTACAGAAAGTTACCAGATATAAGGTGTTCTTGCTTGTTTTTCAGCTTCAGTGATAAAATACTCACTATAAATGACTTGGGGGGAAAGAAAGGGTTTACTTGGCTTATCTTTCCATGTACATTGAGGGTTGTCTAGGCAGGAAGTCAAGCAGGAACCTGGAGACAGGAGCTTAAAGCACAATAGATGGTGGAGGGATGCTGCTGGCTGACTCCCTTTCAGGCTCATGTTTGCTGTCATTTTTCTACAGCCAAGGTCCATCCACCTAAGAGCGGTACCATCCATTGTGGACTGGGCCCTCCTACATCAATTAGCAATTAACATTACTTCTTCTGAGGCAAGTGTAAGTTTGTGTCAAGTTGACAGTTAAAGGTGACTATAACAAAAGAAAAAAAACAAGGATAAGCAATCGCTTTAGTTCCTGATGCCCGAGGGCAATAGCAGGCTGGCAGTGCCAAGCTTCAGGTGCTCTAAGAGCAGAGCAGAGCAGAGCATAGTCACATATAAGTATGACTGAACTTGCAGAAATGTAGCTTTCAGGGATTGAGATCTGACCATGTGCTTTTAATTTGACACCAGTCCTAATGCAGCTGTTCTCAAGGCCTTTCCCCCCACAACTGAGACTTAGTGAGTGTCAAGTTTTTGTGGTTCAGCATCATGCAACCTGTAAGCAAGGGAGCTGAGATGACTCAGACTCAAGTCTCTTTGCCTTACAAACTCGCACTGCTAAGCTTTCTCGCTAATGTATTATTGGACCATAAACAAAATGCTTACTAAACATCTGATGGCTGTAATGAATAAAATTCATCTTCAATATCTATGAGGGAGAGACAAGGAACAGAGAGAGTGAGCATTTCATTCCGTCTTGCTAAAATGAATGACGATGTGTTGTCCGAGGCAGACCAATGGCCCCTCATTTGAGAAACACTGATGGCGCTATGATCACATGTGTACAAACTTGCCATCCCTTTTGAGAGCCATGGAATGACAGTGATTACCTGCCACTGCCAAAGGCCAGTGACAGAAGGGCAAGCTACTGGGACAAAGAAAATAATTTGTTTGGAAATGTTATAGACTGAAGAATATAGATGCTGTCTTCTACAAAGACCATCTTGCCTTGACTTCCAGGCACAAGAGTCACATAGGGAGCTGTGGGGAGGATTTGAGCCAGGTGGGCATGGGCACTGGGGCGACTATAGGTCTAGTACTCTTGGGACCCACCTGCCACTGGATACCCTGAACTCTGTGAATCTAAAGAAAGGGATGGCTCAAATATTTTTAGTTCCTTCTCTCAACTAATTATTGGGAACTCTGCAGCTAATTATTGGGAAACAAAAGGCGGCTTCCCCATGGAGGGCAGGGCAAGAGAGCTTGCAGCTACATTTCCCAGAGGAGCAGGGCGAGACAGGAAGGAGAAACTTCCCTTTAGAGGTTCAGGGAAACAATTGGGGGAGGATGGAAAATCTGTTAGGCAGTGTGGGGACGGCTGATATAGAAGTTGCTCTCTTGAGAGCTGGGGAGTTGTGGTGACTTTACAGGAGCCTGCACTTGACTGGGCCTGTCAATCACCCATGGTGGAGGAGGCCCAGGCTCAGAAGGCCTCACACTTTCCCAAGGATGTGGAAATGGTTAACGGTTGTTGGGGAAGACTTTTCTTCAGTGCTGTGGCTGCCTATCAATTTCTCATGTTCTTGTAAATAACCACTGATGGCCCCACTGTTTCACCAGGTTAGACCAGAGTGGAACTATGTCTTTAATTTGTCATTGGTCACATGTCTAGGGTGAAGTGAGCATACCTTTGCTCATTCTCTTCCCAGGAAAAGTTCACACAAAAGAGAGCTTTGGTCAAGAGTGTTTCTTCTATTGCATAGCTAGTTGAGAACCAACAACCTGTTGTTCAGCTGTGTGATGTAGGAAATGAATGGCTTTTGTAACTGACTAAAAGCAAACAGAGTTTGAGTGATTTCCCAGCTCTCCCCTCAGTATGGGGAGAAGCTCAGGAAAAGACTGGCAGAGACATCACATATCTGTTGAGAAGTCTTCTTAACTTAGTGTGTAGTTTCAATGAGAACGGCTCCCATAAGCTCATAGATTTGAATGCTGGGTCATTAGGGAATAGCACTACTTGAGAGGGATTAGAAGGTGTGGCCTTGTTGGAGTAGGTGTGGCCTTGTTAAAGGAAGTTGTCACTGGGGATGGCCTTGGAGGCTTCAAAAGCTCAAACCAGGTCCAGTTTCTCTCTCTTCCTGCTGCCTATGGATCTGGATGTAGAAGTCCCAATGACTTTTTAGCACCATGTCTGTCTGCATGCTGCCATGTTCCCTGCCATGATGACAATTGTCTAAATTTCTGACACTAAGCAAGCCCAAATTAAATGCTTTCTTTGGTGAGTGGCTGTGGTTGTGATGTCTGTTCATAGCAATAGAACATTTACTAGGACACTTAATGTGTGCTTGGATGAAGATAGGAAAAGGCCAGATAGACAAAAGGAATGCTAGATTTGTAAAAAGAGAGAGAGAGAGACAGACAGACCCAGAGACAGACAGAGACAGACAAAGAGAGAGAGACAGAGAGAGACACACAGACAGACAGAGACAGACAAAGAGAGAGAGAGACAAAGAGAGAGAGACAGAGAGAGAGACAGAGAGAGACAGACAAAGAGAGAGAGAGACAGAGAGAGAGACAGACAGAGAGAGAGCCTCTATTCCCACTGCTTCCTATACGTTAGCCCTCTGCAGGCAGATCCCTCAAACGCTGAGCTGCACAGTCCTCTGTACAGTGGATACTCTGCTACAATGTGGCATTTCAAGAGTCGCTATGACAGTGAAATAAAATAATGACTTGGGGCAGTGTCCAAACCCCCAGTCCATTACACAAGCCAGTTAATGCTTCTGGTTATATTTTATAAACATTAATGTTGCCAGGATCGCTGCACATAGCCATTCCAAGACTGGCCCCACCTCAGGACCGTCAAGCTTGTCCTTCCTGTTTCCATATCACCCTTCTTCCAGAGTCCGTACAGTGACCAGGACTCACGCAGATCTCAGTTCAATGCCATCGTTGTGAAAGAACTTTCCTATCTACACGTCTAAAAACACTTAGTATGATTTCTCATTTTTTTATCTTTACAAATTTACAAATCAATTTGGAATTAATTATTTATCTGATTCTTTGCTTTTATTCTTCCCTGGTTTCTATTTGAAGTTAACTTCTGAAGAACTGGGGACTTTTCTGTTTTATTTGTTGCTAAGCAACCAGGATCTACATTGGTGCTGCCTCATAGCAAGAAATATAAGCCATGCAGAGAGCTAAAAGTGTTCTAGTAGCCCCATCAGCAACAATAAAAAGAAAAGGAATTAATGATAAGGATGCATTTTTGCCTACTCTGTTATTTATGTACAGTATCATACCCACATGCAATGAATACAAAATTGCAAACGAGACTGTTTGTATCTATTCTTCTTTCTAAGTCCTGGCAGCCTAATGTGCCTTTAACACAGTGCATCTCAAATACTCAGTGGTGGCTTGTGTCAGATGGCGGCTATGCTGCACAGTTGTTAACTAACTTAGCATGCCCAGATTGTCTGTAGTTACTGAACACACGAATATGAAAATATTTATTTATTTATTCATCCATCTATTTATTTATTTATTTATTTTGGTGGGGAGAGACTAGAGTTTCTCACCTTTGTATGAATTCTTCTAAACTCTGTGTTTTAAAAGAAAGGAACCTTAGAGATGATTCTTGTGAAGTAGTTGCAGCAAAACTTCAGCCTAGAGTGTGTCCAGCTCGAGGTCATATTAGAAGGTGGCAGGGACACACCAGAAACTTGTGTTTCCTTATTCTAAAACAGATACTGTTACTGAATGCTCAGATTGAAAGATTTTAAAATTGTTGTCTGTAGGGTTTGCAACACTCTTTCAAATCCCCCATTTCTTTGCTTTGTAGTTTTGGGGTTTGAAGATCGGCCTCACCCATGCCAGGCAAGTGGTCTACCACTGAGCTATGTCCCCACACATTTTTAATTTTCATTTTGAGACATTGCCTATTAAGCTGTCCCTGTTAGCTTGGAACTTTCTCTGTAGCCACGAATTTGCAGTCCTTTTGATTCAGCCTCCTGGGGCAGAGATTAGAGGCTTTTACCACGGGGCCTGACATTGTCTGGCCACATCAAACGAATTGCTGACCACATCAAATGATGGCACATGATCTTCCTTGACTTGTAAAAAGGGCATCATTTCCCAAGTTTGGCATTAAACAAGGGATTGGACTTTAGGTACCATTGTCATGGTAAATCATCATTTACACCTTGTTTAATTAAATCACTTAAGTCTGAACTCTGGAAGTTTCCCAAGAATTTTAACTAAAGCCTAAACCGATCACTTTCTTCCTAGGAGTTTATACTTTAAATTGTTGGAAATCCTACTATTACCCATACATCTGCAGACCACATGGGCAGGTTCCTTTCATCCTGCTTGTCTTGAGTCTTGGGGGAGGCAAGCGGTGGCTGTGGAGATACTGGAACATCGAGTAATGGTGTCTACAGGAAATCAGCGCCAGACAGTTCATTTTTACAGCATGACCCCATGTTTGCAAGTGCTCTATTAAAATTATTCATTGTTAATTGATACCTCTGAGAATTAGAAGCAAAGACAAGTTTGGCAGAAAGAGAGGAAGAAAGAAAAGAAAAAGACACCTCTGTTATATACTTCATGTTGACTCCCCAGCTCACAATTCAGTGTAGAGGGAACGTCAGAGCTTTGGTATAGCAACCTTATTAGAGATGAAAAATTACCACTCCCTTGTTTGTATGTTTTACACCGTGAGCATCAGCGACTGTGCTCTGGGATAATGAGTTCTTGCTGGGTCAACAGAAACAACACGCACATTGTCAGTCGCTTGCTTCTGAAGCTCTAGGGTCAAAAAAATTGAGAGACCCTGGGCTGCATGTTTGCTGGATGACTAAACTCTCTCTTGCTATCTAGCTGCAAATCTAGAGCATCAGAGAGCATGGGGATCACCAGCCGTGGGGCGGAGGCAGTTGACAATGGACCTTAAAAGTGAGAATTTCTTTGGCTTAGAGGAAAAATTAGTATTCTCTGTGTTTCTTGATGTGTTTAAATTTTTCTGCTTCCTGGTTATTCTCCATTGGTTTCTTGCTGTGTCCCTTTCAGAAAACGGCTGGCCTCATCAACGCTCGGTCACAGTCTCTATGACAGCTTGACTCAAGAACAAGGAGGATGAACGCTGTAGACTTTTGTCGTGTCAACAATGGTGACAGCAACGCAAGGCTGGTCTGTAGAGATTCCCTGGGATGGCTCTGGCAAGAGACAAAGAGAGATCACTTTTCAAAACAGAGGGAGTGGGTCTGAGTCCCGAGTGCGAGTAACCAAACTATGAAATCTTTTGTTTGGAGCGGCGCACTTCCATTCAGCTGTTTTCAACCCTGGACCCACATTTTCAACTTATCAGTTATTCCTGATTCACTGCATCCCAATCTGGTCTCGGTGAGATTGAAGCAAAGTGCTGGCAATGGGCAGAAGTTTGGGTGGAGAGGACTCGGCCCTCGATGCCTACCAGTGTACAGCTTGTGCAGTTAGAAAGGGCTTAGGGCAGTGGTTCTCAACCCCTTTGGGGCCGAATGACCTTCCACAGGGGTTGCATATCAGATATCTTGCACATTTGATATTTATATTACAATTCATAACAATAGCAAAATTATAATTATGAAGTAGCAGCAAAATAATTTTATGGTTGGAGGGTCACCACAACATGGATGAATTGTATTAAGGGGTTGCAGCATTAGGAAGATTGAGAACCACTGGCTTAGGGCCTTGAAGCTGGAGGGTGTATGTGTGTGTCCCCTTATCCCCCCTCTTGTGAGTGAGTGCCATGGTGTGTGTGTGTATGCATGTGTGTGTCCCCATTTCCCCTCTTTTGAGTGAGTACCATTGTGTGTGTGTGTGTGTGTGTGTGTGTGTGTAGTCGGTTCTCTCTTTCCACCTCGCAGGTCCTGGGAATCGAACTCAGGTCATCAGGCTTGGTGACAGAACTTTTACCCACTGATCTGTCTAGCTTGCCCCCTCCAACTGCCCTAACATAATTTAAAATATACCCACCTACTGACTACTAGACTCTTTCCTCCCAAAGTCTGCAGACTTTTTCAAGAGGCTGGCAGTGAGTCTGTGCCATCCCAGAATGAGGGCCCTGATTTCATTGCAATGGAAGGGTCAAGACAGAAAGACACACGTTTCTTCTCCCCTGGCTTCCATCTGTGATTCTATCTGCATAGTACCATGGCAACCACCTTAGTTAGGCAGCTACTTCAGCTTCGTGAAGCCAGCCAACGGATTTCGGTCTTCTGCCTCACCATACTGGTGAGTTTCGGTCCTGACATTATGCTTGGGATCTAGATGTTTGCCTTCCCATTCCAGAAATGGCTTCGAGCATTTAAAGGGGTAGCTGCTTTATTCCAAAGACTGGCCTTTCCCTGCATGTGTGAGGAGAATCATGAGCCGTGATTATGTGTGCTGAAAGGTCGGCTCGGCTGTTGCTGCTTTTAGATGCTTTCCTTGTGTTTGGCTAGGGTTGGGGACAGAATTTAAGTGTGGGTTCACCTAGAGCAGTCTCACAGCAATGGAAGACTGCACTGACAAGGGCCGTGTATACATTTTTTTTTGTTTAAAGTTCTGTCCCGATCTGGTGGATGCACTGTATTGATTGCATAGGACTCTTCTGGTCTCAAGGATGCTAAGATTCAAATGCTAAGGTGTCTTAGCAAAGGTCTTCCTGTCCCTCAGCTTCAGATTTATCATCAAGAAAGTTCATTTCCCGCCCCCCTGCAAAGGAGACAGAGTGTTATGTAAGTCCTCAGCAGGGAATGGCACAATCTAAGCATTTAATGAGCAGTGGCTTATCTTTACTTTTGCGTGTTTATACCTACGGCTGCAGTCACTAGAACACATCCTTTTTATGCTGGTGTGTCCTAGGAAAGCTTAAAAAATGCTCCTTTTAAGGGTAAACAGAAGATGCTAAACAGCATTGATTTTCATGGAAAAATTTAAAACTGTGTTTTGGGTGTGTGCGTGTGTATCAGAGGACAACTTGCAAGAGCTGGTTTTCTCTTTCTTCCCTGTGGATCTCAGGGATTGAACTCGGGTTATTGGGCTTGTTGGCAAGCCCTCTAAACCACTGAGCTACTCTGCTGGCCAGTTTGCATTTTAATAATGTTTACCATCCATGGTTGGCCTGGAGATTTTAGTTCTTAGAATTCCACCTGAAATCTCTCTGATCTTGTGCTGGGGCAAAGAAGAGCAGCCCTTGGAGCTGTGTGAGACACAACACTGGGGTTCCTCCTTGTAGAGCACTGAGAGCTAGTGGAGTGGTAACAAGGAATGCTTTTCCAAAGGCTTCTTCAAAACAAGCCACACCCTCCTGTTGCAATCGGCTGATTCCTGTTTTTCAAGCATGCAGAGGAAGAAATGTGTGACAGGAGTGAACTTTTTCATGTTGCCCAAAGGGAGCTTCCCAGAGCCGTGGGCAGGTCCACAGGAGAGCATTCTCCTATGCTTGCCTATGTCAAAATTATTCTTCTATGTACCTTTTTTTCCTCACCCTATCATTCAAATGTAATGTAATACCCCTCTCCACCTGGAATCCACAGACCCATTTTTTTTAACCTTAGTAAGACCTAATTCAAATTTATTGTGTCATAGGATCTTAAGGGGGGTGGTGGTTGGAAGAGCCCACCTAGAGGCAGGCTGTAGCAAATGTGTCACGTAGAGAGAGCAGAAGAAATGTGACCTTGTACATTATCCAAATAGCTAAGTCATTTGCTTTACAATAGTACTAAACAGCAGTAGTTATAAAGGTCAATACCAAAAGGCTTCTCTTGTGGGGTGCCACCCCTGCCCCCGAATTACTTTGGAGGCATCGTCTTGTTTCAACAGGATTTAGCATGGATCTACAAGACAACTGATACGACATCTTGTTAGAACGATTTAATTGATTCTTCCTCACCCAACCATGCGGTCCTTGAGGACCATGCTAATATCTGAGCCGTGTTTGTACTCTCAGTGCTGACGTAAGGTCCAGAGTAGGTGTTTGCATGAACTAGTCCAAAGAAATCTCAGACTTACCCTCTTCACATTCTTCATGGAGTTACCTCATTATCAGTAATGACTACGCAGCCCTTTCTGGTCAGAATAAAATTTGCATAACTTTGCATATTATAATCAATGATTTTAAAAATGGAAGCCTTGTATGGGGCAAGTTTTAGTAATGAAATATGTATGATCTGAGGAACTTAGGGAACTTTAGAGGGGTAGGCCTTGAAGTAGGCATTTGTGGGACTCCTGATACTCATCCATGAGAGCTAGCTTGAAGACTGAGAGTCTCAAGGCCAAGTCCCGGTTCTCTCTGTCTCCTCCATCACAGAAAGTGGCCATGGGCAACTCTTCAGAAACTTGCTTTCACGTGTATAAAATAAGTATCATGAGAAACAAAGGTACAGATGTGATATTTAGTGGTGCTGTCACAAAGGGTTAACACATGCTGAAATTTGCCATATAACTACTTCAGATATTTATAGCTCAATTTCGATAGCAAAAGGTAATGTAATAAAATAACTTATCTCATTTAGAAAACAGGCATCAAAATCCCCATGAGATCAAACTGCAGAAGACAACTCTCCAATGGAGATTTTTTTCCCATGGCTTTGTCCTAATGAGCTTCAGTTGCCATCTTGACACAACCTGGCATCATCTGTGAGTAAAGCCTCTTTTGAGAAATTTCCTAGATCCACCTATGGAGGACTGTCCTACTTGATGCAGGAAGACCCAGCCCACTGTGGGCAGCACTATCCCTAGGCAGGTGGTTATATAAGAAAGCTAGCTAGGTAGGAGCTTGTGTGTGAGCAAGAGAATGAGCCAGCCAGCAGCCTTCTTCCACAATTTTGTCTTGAGTTCCTGTCCTCACCTCCACAGTGATAGACTGGGAAAGTAAGCCTTCCCTCCTCTAAGATGCTTTGAACAGTGTTTTGTCACAGGAACGGAAACTAGAAAAGTAATTGTCTGAAATAGAAACTCTGTGATAGATTGCAGTGATGGTATGCCGAGTCTGAGGGGGATGCGTGATGCGTTCTGCGGGGTTTTAAACAACAGTGTCCACATTATGAAGATTCTGGTAGGATAGTTATTATACTGAACATCGATTCATTTGAAAGAAACCCTATTATTTGATGTGATTGCCATTGGTCCATAAATCCACCAGTAAATTAAAAATAGAATCACAAAATACATATTTTAGCTATCTAGATTGCACACTGATATCATTTTGAAAGTAATTTTTAAATCTTTACTTTTTTCATTTTTGTACATGTCTGTGTGGAGGATATGAGTGTTTTCGTGTGTGTGGTGGGTACTCATGTATGTATATATGGGTAGGGCGGAGGTTATTCTTGAGTCTTTTTGCTCTGGAACCATTTATCTTGTGTTCTGAGACAGGGTCTATTACCAGGACCCAAAACTTCCTGATTCAGCTAGACTGGTTGGCCCAGGAGCTCCAGGGATGCTCCTGTCTCTGACTTCCCAGCTCTGGAGTTAGAAGCGCCCCGTCATGGCTGGCTCTTTACATGGGTGCCGGGATTAAACTCAGATTCTCATGCTTGTGAGACAGCATTTGCTGACTAAGCCAGAGTCCCAGTGCCTTGTGCTTTAGGTTAGCATATGGAGTAGCGGGTTCCTCTTGGCATCTTTGTAGCATGGTAACTCTTGATTAAATGCCAGGGTTTACTCCCAGAGCAGGTGCAGGGATCTCAGGGCTCATGACCAAGCTCATGATGCCTACTCTGCTGATGTTACTGATTTTAGTTTATAAAGACAGATCTAACCGCTCTGGACAGTGTGGAGTGGTTGGAAGGCAGACTTGTCCCTAATTTTTATCACCCGTCCCATTCGTTCACAGCTGTAGATCATCCACACCTAACTCAGGTTTTCTTCATGGCTGATTTTCATCAGCTCTTTCTGCAGTAACTAGCTAGGATTACTTAGGAATGGGACACTCCCTTTCCGTACCTGTATTCATCAGTCCATAATTGTAAGAAAATTATATAATTCTAGCTTCGTGTAAAGAGATGTAAATGGATTTGAGCAGCACACAGCCACCTCAGAGCACTCGTGGAACCTGTGTGTGGGGATTCTAGGAAATACCCCATTAACATGTCAGATGGGATATCAGTCAAGTTCCTATGAAGAAAATGGAGACTACAGCCCAGGCCTATTAAGTAGAACTATTTGGGAACATCTCGAGAGCTAAGATCCCTTCTGTGGTCCAACATTTTTGCTAATTAGAAATGCTTTGAGAGTCTGAGTTTTTGACCTTTAAACTGTTTTGAATATGTGTACCCCCCTCTGTTAGGTTGCTTCATGTCTGAATTTTATCTTTTGCCAGCCAATTTCTTCTTTCATGATCTCTAAGACATAAGGCCCAATGAAAATACTAATTTAATTTTAAAATTCAGTGTAAATGAAGGGCCCTGACAGTCCTATCCAGGGCAACAGCGTCTGCCAAATACTTGCTGAGGCAAACTACCAACAATGTCCTAAGACTCGGCTGCACACTTAAGTCCTGAGCACTCCGGCTTCCGGAATGCTGCCTGACACTCTGACTTGATGCTGACAGTTGTAATGCAAAAATAGGGCTGATCTTGCTGCCAGTTCTCGTTAAGTCTCTGCTGGTCTGATGCTAATATAAATATTTTCTTTATGTACTTGTGTGCACACACCCTCACTTAGATATATGAGGACCTGCAATTTAAAATGAAATAAGTTCTTGAAAAGAGAAAAATAATTCAACAGTAACTCAATAGTCTTTGTTTAGGTTAGGATCTCATGTTTCACAAGATTGTGAAATGCATGTGTTTGATGTGGAGCAGATGAACAGAAAGACTGGTGTTTATGAATCTTATTCAGGGGCTGGAAGGATGGCTCAGTGGTTTTAGAATAGTTGCTGCTCTTTCAGAGGACCTCCATACGGTTTGCAGCACCACATCTGGAGGCTCACAACCACCTGTAATTCCAAGTCTAGGGCATTTGATACCCCCTGTCTGGCTTCCACAGTCACCTGCACTCATGTGCATATACCTACACACAGATACAAGAGCACACACATAAGTAAATAATAAAATTTTAAAAAAATAAATCCAGGCTACAATCCACAACCCTAGAGAAACTAAAAAAAATGGGGCACCCTATGAGGGACATGCATCGAGGGCCAACAGCAAGGGGAAATAGTTAAAATCTCCTGAGCAAATTGGAGAAGGGGTAGAAGGGAGAAGAGGGGATGGGAATAGGAGGGACTGAGATGGCCGAGTTGGGGGACAGAGAGGGAGAGCGATGAAAGGGGTATCTTGATAGAGGAATTATGGGGGTAGGGAGAAACCTGGAGCTAAGGAAATTCCCAGGAATCCACAAAGATGACCCCAGCTAAGACTCTTAGCAACAGCGAAGAGGGTGTCTGACTTGGTCTGCCCCAGTAATCAGATTAGTGACTATCCTAATTGTCAGCATAGAACCTACATCCAGTAACTGATGGAAGCAGCCAAGCACTGGGCTGAGCTCCTGGAGTCTAGTTGAAGAGAGGGAGGAGGGATCATATGAGCAAGTGGGGTCAAGATTATGATGGAGAAAACCACAGAGACAGCCGAATCTAGCTAGTGCGAACTCATGGACTCTGGACTGACAGCCGAGTCTAGCTAGTGCGAACTCATGGACTCTGGACTAGACAGCCGAGTCTAGCTAGTGCGAACTCATGGACTCTGGACTAGACAGCCGAGTCTAGCTAGTGCGAACTCATGGACTCTGGACTGACAGCTGGGGATCCTGCATGGGACCAAACTAGGTCCTCTGAATGTGGGTGACTGTTCTGTGGCTTGATCTGTTTTCAGGGCTCCTGGCAGTGGGACCAGGACTTTTCCCTAGTGTATGAACTGGCTTTTTGGAGCCCATTCCCTATGGTGGGAGGATACCTTGTTCAGCCCTGATGCAGGGGCGAGGGGCCTGGTCATGCCTCAGCTTTGTAGGCCAGACTTTGTTGAGTCCCCAAGGGAAGCCTTGCCACCCAAGGAATGAACAGGGGGTGGAATGGAGGAGATGGGGGGAACAGGGAGAGGGGAGGAAGGAGAACTGGGGTTGGTATATAAAATGAAAAAAATTAAATAAAAAAAAGAAAAAGGAAAAAGAAAAAGAAAAAATTAAAATGTTGATCTAATCTGATGAGGTTTTAATTCCTACTGTTATTGACAACGGAGAAGAACATATGTAAGCACGCAGAGGTTAGGTCTGAGGTATCTGGAATTGGGAAATGCCTCCCAGACGACTGTCTAAATTTTAATGATAGCATCCATTTCTTAAAGAACTATTTTTTCTGGGAATTATTTTTTAAAAATCATGATTCTCTACAGCATGATAGATTTGATGGGTTTAAGTTTATATAAAAAAGTCCCTGTCTAGTATTTTAAAAGTTTGGACTTTTTACAGTGGGACACAAGATGATACTCGGCTTCTGTGAGTGCCAGGGCTGAGGAGCAATGGTCCTACCCATGGAGCCTTCCTACTTCATTCCTCTCTGGTCCCCACCTCTCATCCTCCCACAGCATCAGTACTTGTTGAGCACCTGACCCCCATCTGCAGGTGACTTCGAAGTCTTTCTCACAACCCACTGGTCTAGAAGGATGATTTTCTCCATTTAATGAATGATTCCCTCTGCGGTCTGCACAAACACACAAAGGCTATTGTACGCCATCATAGCCTTCCGAGATCACACAAGTCAGAAGGCCTCTCCTCCAGACATGAAGAAGGCCTTGTGGTAGCCAGAACTTTTAAGGTACAGCTCAAGTGGGAATACAATGTCTTGCAAACACATCATCAGATGATGGCCTTCCTCAACCAAGGTGTATGTGATCAATTACTGCTTTATTTTTTAATCTCACCCCCTCTGTGTGTGTGCATGTACATATATGCTTGCATGCATGCATATTTGTGCATGTTAGTGGGGTGCATGCTTGCCACAATGTGCGTTTGGAGGGCAGAGAACAGTCTTGGGTATGGGTCCTTTGCCTTCCAGCTTGTTTAAGACAAGGTCTCTTTGTTGTTTACCACTGGGTATGCCAGGCTAACTTGCCCTTGAACCTCTAGGACTCCCACTTCTAGGGCAGGAGTGAAGATCCCCAGCTACCTGTAGGAGGAGTGTCTAGCTTTCCATGAGTCCTGGGAATTTAAACTCAAGTCCTCAAATTCACGTGACAAGTGCTTTGCTGTACAGCATCATCCTCCTGCTTCATGGACACCTATCTTTTCTCTCCTCTTTCACACTCCTGGGCCTCCTGATTGGCTAGTTTGCATAGAAGGTGACTTTCCTAGAGACAGCTCTGAAGACCCAGGGCAAGCCCAGCAAGGACTGCTTTTACTGTTTCTCGCCTTTAAAATATTTTAGCTAACTCATAATAATTGACCGTATTTCTGGGATATGATGTGATATTTCAATGCATATGAGGAAGATATAATAATCAGGTCCGGGTGATTAGTCATCTACCACCTCAGATGTTTGTCTCTTCTGGGAACCTAGGAAACCCTCATAGCTGTTTTGTGCAAAATTAGATGTTGTCAAGGGTAATTGCCATATCCATCTCCTCAAACATTTATCTTTTCTTTGTGTTGGGAGCATGCCAGATCCTCTCTGTTATTTTGAAATGTAGAATTAACTTTGTCGAGCATAGTTACCCTAGTATGCTGTGCGGTGCCAGAAGTTACCCCTTCCTGGGGGGATAGAGAGATGGGTCATAGGTTAAGGGCCTCTGGCTGCTCTTCCAGAGGTCTTGAGTTCAATTCCCAGCCACCACATGGTGGTTCACAACCATCTATTATGAGATCTGGTGCTCTCTTTTGGTATGTATGTACATAATAAATAAATCTTTAAACACACACACACACAAAGAACTTTCCTCTTTCCACTCGACTGCACCCTAATTCTTGATTTTTTTTTTACCCTGAGTTCCTGAAATACTTCAGCAAGCTGCCCTTGTCCCTGAGGCTTGCTTATGGTGCTTCTCCAGTGCATTGGCAGGAGGAAACGGGGGTAGGGTTGGCGGTGATCCCAACTTCAGAGGGGTTTGAGGACAAAGAACAGGGATGTTGGAGTGGGAGTTGGAGAGAGAGTGATAGGAAAAATTGGGTCAAGGGACATACAACAAAGACCCAGCTGAGAGTGGGGGTGGAGATTTAAACCAGAAAGAAATAAAGTAAAAAGTAAGTTTTACCATCGCCTCTTTCCAAGCCATTGTTCAGCCTAAGAATCTGCTTCTAGTGGAAACAAAACAAGCGACCTTTTTTGATCCCCAGGATATGTAGAGGCCTGAAGAGAAAAGAAAGAATTATTTCTTGGAAAATGCACCTTTATTCTCTTCTCCTCAGAACACTTCACATATATTTTGTTCGTTAGCAAATGCAAGGACAAACTGGCTAATCAGAGCCTTACACTCTGGAAGCTTTTAATCCTTATATTCTTTGAGTCTGGAGATGGGCAGATATGTAGGGATGCCGGCAATGCCCAAAGCAATCCTTGCCCCCAAGAGGGGGACTGTACCCCAATTAGTGTGTGTGCTGAAACCTCCTGAATGAAGCTGTATAGGAAGAGGCCGAGGAAGCACATGCAGTTTCACTGCATTGAATCTGAACAAGCAATTGGTGAAATTCTGATGCAAATAAAGCATTCTTCCTAAATCATGTTATTTGGCTCTTTTTCCCAAATTAAGTCTGTGAACCTTTTATCTTTTACCTTGGCCCTACCCTGTGGATTTTAAACTTTCAAGATTTGGGGACATAGGTTATAGATGTTTGAACTGGAAAGGGTTCTGGATCTGCTATTACACCTTGAGTGGGTGGCTGAACAACGGCCTGCAAGCCACCATGAAATGCGTCAGGCACTGCATTAAAGTTTTTCTTTTTTTCCTTTATTTTCCTAAACTTTCTTATCTTGTGTCAAAATTAGATAGCTTTTCTTATCTCTGTGGTAATAGTAATAACATCATTGGTTTTGCATCAGGTTCTCTATGTAGCCCAGGCTAGCCTGGATTGCACCATTCTGCTTCAGTGTCCCACCCACAAGGCTACAGGCACACACTGCCAAGCCTGGCTTCTCGCAGCGATCTTGTACTTTTTCTGGGCTTGTTGGTCCTTGTCAAATTGACACAAATTAGAATCACTTGGGAAGAGTGAACCCCAGTTGAAGAATTGCCTCCATAAGATAGGTCTGTGGGATGATTTCTGGATTTGTGATTGATGTGGGAGGGACCTACCCAGTGTGATGTGGTACTTATCCCTGGGCAGGTAAAAGAGGTAGCTGAGCCAGCCAGAGGAAGCAAGTCAGTAGGCAGCATTTCTTCACGGTTATTGCTTCAATCTTCTGCTTTGAGGTCCTCTGCCCTGGCTTTCCTAGATGATGGACTATAATCTGTAAGATGAAATAAACTTTTCCTTCCCTAAGTTGCTTTGGGTCAGAGTGTTCTATCAGAGACAGGTATTTGTCTCTGTGGTGGTTTGAAAGAAAATAGTAGCACTATTAGGAGGTATGGCCTTGTTGGAATAGGTGTGTCTATGTCAGAGGAAGTATGTCACTGGTTGGGGGTGGGTGGGCTTTGAAATTTCAGAAGCTCAAGCCAGGCCCATTGTTAGGCTTCTTGCTGTCTGCTGATTCAGATATCAAACTCTCAGCTCCTTCTCCAGCACCATGTCTGCCTGCGTGCAGCCACCATGATGCCCATCATGATGATAAGGGTCTAAACGTCTGAACCTATAAGCCAGCCCCAATTAAATGTTCTTTTTTCTAAGAGTTGCTGTGGTCATGGTGTCTCTTCACAGCAATAGAAACCCTAACTAACGTAGTCTCTGATGGGTTATTTCTACTTCATGTTCTCTCTTTTCCATGTTTCAGAATTTCTGTAAGTTTCTCATAATTGATTTTTCTCTTTTCACAAAAAATGAGGAACTAGAAAAGCCTTTAAAGTATGTTAGCATAGAGAAGACTTGTGCACTGCTGGCTTTGAAAATTTATTGTTTAAGGGATTTCAGGAGAAGATGGAGATGAAGTTGTGTGTCCAGAATGCTTTCTGCTTCCCCCCCATCTACCTTCTATGGTATTCATGCCATATTTAGATACTCTGCTTAGACAATAGACTTTTTCTTTCCATCTTAAACAATTGGGGAAAAAAGCATTATGGGAACAACTTAAAGCCACAATGATATATGTGATCATCAGTCTTTACCTGAGGCCGAGGCTTTAGGTTAGGGTGACATCAGCAATTACTAGGCATTTTCTACTTAATTCAAGATATGCACACAAGGTCCAGTTAGTCAAACCCAAGTAAATAAGCCTATAAAAATAACCCTGAGTGCTCATCTCTGCATATGCCCATGATGTGGCCACTACTGCTCATTCTATTGCTTTTAAATGGAATGCTGAGTTAGTTCAGTATCTGATGGATTTAGCATCCTCTGAGGTTGAAATCTGGAGTTTTAGCTAGACTCATTCCCTTTGGTCATCATAAGATTTCTGAAGACACCAGCAATACCTGAAACTCTTTTGTTCAGCCTCAAACCATCCCAAATTCTGCTTTCTCTAGCAGGGGTGCCATGCACATGTGTGGTTGATGATTCTGACAGTTCAACTCTGGTTGGTGTAACCGTAATCCTTCAGAGTTTGAACAGAAATGTCTGGCTTAATTTTGGGAGGAAAGGAATGGGCACAAAGTAACACATATCAATAGGGAGAGTCTGAGGTCAGATCTAGGTTCAGAGAAACAAGGTAGAGTCCTTGTAACTTTCTGTCGTGTCCCTGACAGACACTGTCCATGGCTCCCAGTGAATGCTCTTAATAGGACAAATGAAAGGATTAGTGGCCATCTGGTTTAAAGTCAGGGTTTCCCCCCACCCACCCCAAGACTGCTTAGGAATGAGTGTTTATACTCTCTCTTTTACCGGAAATAGATGAGGTGAATGTTATACATTATAATAAAATAGTTCTACACTAGCTCAGAATGGAGTAGAATAAATGTTTCTTTATTTAGGGGTAGACTCATAGATCAGCAGTCCTCTGTATGAGCAGGGAACAGGAACTGAAACCAGAAGCCAAGTGGCCACACACAGTTTTACATCTATCTATCTATCTATCTATCTATCTATCTATCTATCTATCTATCT
>LOJH01004002.1:8028-18106 GCA_001685095.1 Ellobius talpinus
GAGAGAGAGAGAGAGAGAGAGAGAGAGAGAGAGAGAGAGAGGAGGGAGAGAGAAAGAGGGGTGAGGGAGAGAGAGAGAAGGGAGGGAGAGAGAATGGATGAATAGAGGGGAAAAAATAACAATAGAAATGGAAAGATGATAACAGAAGAGTTTTATGGAGTCTCTTCCCACTGTCCAGATATTCCTTAGGTTACAGAACACAGCTTGCTGTGGAGCTGCCATGTGTTATATTTATCTGACATTTCCCAGAAAGGCGATGGCTCAATAAGGCCTTCTGAATGAATGGATGAGTAGACAGAAGGATGACAAAGCCACACTCAGCATGTAAGGGAAGTGTTAGTCAACTGAGAGGAGTGTTCAAGTCATTAACATCACCATTAAAAGATTCTGAAAGACCAGGACTACACAGAGAAACCCTGCCTTGAAAAACAAAAACAAAACAAAAAACAAACAAGCAAAACAAAACAATAAACCCAGAAAGGTAGTATGACAGAAAAATCAGAAAATTTGATTGCAATTTAGGTTTGCTAGGTTACTGGAAAGTGGGAAGCACTGAAATGCAGATACAACTGTTGTTTTAAGATCTAAAGGATGACCCTGGACAGTCGACCCAGCTCTGAGTGTGCCATGCCATGATGGGTTCATCACAAAGGTGATGCTGGAGGAACTCAGAAAGGTTCCCCAGGCAGCTGCAGACTCAAAACAGTTCTGTCTGCAGAATGTTCAACATGACCCGCTGCAGATGGGATGTCTTCAACACGATCCCCACAGACCCCACAAAGTCTATTCTTTTGGTTACATTTAAAGTTTTAAATTTTATTTATTTATGTGTGTATAAGTGTCTTGTCTGTATATATGTATGTGCACTGTGTGTCTACATGTCTGTGGAGACCAGAAGAGGGTACTGGATCACCTGGGACTAGAGTTACAGACTTGTGACCTACCATGTGGGTACTGGAAGAGTAGCAAACACTATTAACACTGAGCCGTCTCTCCAGCCCCCAGAGATTTCTTGAAACACTTTTGATGAACCACAGACTATCGAAGAGAACTACATGTGAAGCATGTAGCACACGCACCATGATAGACAGTCTTTTGCTTGCTATAATGTCTTAACACTAACCTCTCTGAATTTTCATGGATTTTTATTTCAAGAGGTTATACCTATTTTATCTACATTGATTGTAGCATATGGTAAGACAATACAATGTTCAGCCTTTCATTGGTTTGTTTGTCTAAGAGAAAAACCAGAGGGCAAGCTAAGGAATGGTATAGGAAATAAAGGAAACCTTATTCAACAACACAACTGAGTGGGTAAAACTGGCCAAGTGCAGGCAGAGTGTGCCTGAAGGAAGCTGAGAAGGAATTTCTGGGCACTTAGGGAACACTAAAAGTCTTCACAAGATTTGAGGCCCTGAAACAAGGCACACTGACCGGTAAACATGGAGTCTGTCCTATTTAAAACAAACTGAAATGCTCTCATCCTCTCGATTTCTGTCCCCTTTCCATGAATAGATGCACAACTCCCCTAATGAAGGGCTCTACCTTATACACCTTCAAGGAAAAGTTTCCATTCAAACACTCTCTTCCATTAAAAACTGCCTCCAAAGACAGATGGGCTATTACCATTACTAAGTTGAAGGTCCAATAAGCTAGTGTCCTCCTCTGAGCTTAGCTCCTGCTACTCACTAGTCTACCAGATACAGGTATTTTTAACTTATAAATACATCTCTTCTCAGTATTAAGGTAAATGATTCCAAGGTAACTGTCATTTCCTCTTGTCTCCAATGCCATGAAAATTGCCTTAAAAATTCATGTGTGCACCAGCCTATTCTACATATAAAGACTCTGAGTTGTGATGTGGGAGGTGATGGATGCTGTGAATATGTTTTATTGCCATTGGCTAATAGAGAAGCTGCTTTCAGCCAATGGCTTAACAGAGTAAAACCAGGCTGAAAGAGATATATAGAGAGAGTAGGCAGAGTCAGAGAAAGATGCCATGTAGCCACCAGAGGAGAAAGACACGAGTGACCAGCCAGAACCTTGCCGGCAGCACAAGCCTCATAGTAAAATATAAAATAATGGAAATGGGTTAATTTAGGATGTAAGAGCTAGCTAGAAATATACTTAAGCTATTGGCCACACAGAATTGCAAATAATATAGTTTCTGAGTGATTATTTTGGGTCTGGGCAGCCAGGAACAAATGAGTAGCCTCTGACAATAGATGACAAAATAAAAACAAAATTTTTCTTAAAAAAGCAATAGAGGGAGTGCTGTTAGCAAATGGTGTGGGTAGCTAGAGGTTCTTTTCCAGTAGATGGAGATAGCAGGCACTACGCCCTCTCCACACACACGATATTTCTAAGAGCAAAAGAATACATAGTCAAAATAAGAGTCAGAGCTGTTATACAGAGAAACCCTGTATTGAAAACCAAAAAAGAAAAAAAGGAGAGAGAGAAAGAGAGGGAGGGAGGGAGAGAGGAAGGGAGGGAGAGAGGGAAGGAGGAAAAGAGAGAGGGAGGGAGGGAGAGAGGAAGGGAAGGAGGGTGTATGTGTCCCGAGATGTGGAGGTTCTTTTTAGAAGAAGACAGTCTGAACAAGGTCAGATATCAGAAGGGTATCTAATTTATTAACAGCATTGTATGAACCGGAATACCTCTGGGGAAACCCTAAAGAGCCTAGAAGCAGCAGCACTCAGGTCATTTTTAGAACAAAAAAGGAGAAACGGCTCAGCAGGTAAGAGTACTTGTTGCTCTTCTAAAGGACACAAGTTCCATTTCCAGCACCCACACCATCTATAACTCAAGTTTCAAGGGATCCAGTAACATCATTTAGCCCCCAAGGACACCAGACACACATGCAATGCATATTCATACATCAGGCAAAACATGTGTACATCTGAAATAATAATTAAAATGGACAGGAGGATGCTATACTGCATTGGTCATCTGGTCCAAGGTAATCCATCCTAACTCCAAATGGAATCTGACCCCAGCAACCCAGATAAATGAGAATCTAACCACAAGTCTTCACTGGCCAGGATGTGCCTGTTCTTGGGAAACACTGGTTCTTTACAAAGAGATTTTATCTCCAACATTCTTGATGTTAAAGTGTTTTGTTTTGCAAACAATAGGTTGTAGTTACTGTGAAATTAAAATCACCAGGAACCACTGATACAGGTCAAAGCATCCAAGAACAAAGTCTTGGCACGTGTACTTGTCATCCCTTTGAAACAAATGTGGTTGTTAGAATAGAAGAATCACTATATTTTGTGAATTTATTTCTAGTACTTATGGAGTGTATTTATTACTATATCTCATATTTTTATTATGTTAAATATATAGTTGCTTCTTGACTCAAAAAAACCCCCAAAAAACAAAAAACTTAACCAGGCTGATTAGATGGCTAGGGAGGTAAAGGTGCTTGCTGACAAACCTGAACACCAGAGTTCAATCCCTGGGACTCACATGATGGAAGGACAGAACCAACTCTGCAAGTTGTTTTCTGAGCTCCTCATGTGTGTGTACACATACACCCTCACAAATAAAATAAATGTTAAAAAAATGGCTGGGCATGATGACTCACATCTTTAGTCCCAGCACTCAGAAGGTAGAGGCATGCAGGTCTCTGTGAGTTTGAGGCTAGCTTGTTTTACATTGTGAGTTCTAGGACAGCTAGAGCTATATAGTAAGACCCTGTCACCTTGTCTTGAAAAGAAAAAAAAAGCAGCAGCAGCAAGCTTGGAGAGCCCTGATAGCCTCTGTTTCTATGACTCTAGAACACAGTGCTCTAGGGAGCCTCCCATGTGAGCTGGAGCACTGGTGCTGGGCTTTCTGCTAGAGTTTTCTTTTGTATACTATTATGAGAAATTAAAAGCACTTTTTAATTTAAAAATTTTCTGGTCCTACAACTATAAAATGTGAATAGAGAAAATGTTAATTTGCAAATGAACCAAACAGCATCAGCACAGTAGTTAGGTCAAGCTAAGCTAGCTAGTTTGGGATTCTATCACTTTCCTGTTAGCTCTATATGACCGACAGGCGGTGTCTCCAGACCTCAGTTTCTTCAGGAAACAGAAAGAATAGTCCTGTGAGTATACATAGAATTGTTAAATTATTCAATTAGTTAACAGGTAAGAAATGCTTCAAGCAATGCCTGGCACCAATAGAACTCAGGACACAGTTATTTCCTCAGTTATTTCCTATAGTCAGAAGACACTGAGAGCACACTAACCCTGACTAGCCACCTCCTGCTGAGGTCCTTTCAGCAGACCTCACAAACTCCCCTTCCTACTGGTCAAACGGTACAGGTAACAAAGTGTGACTGGGGAAGCAGTTACTCTGGGTTCTTGCTAGTTCTCTTCAAATGAAACCCAACCACTTAGTTCCACATATCCTACCATGCCACTAAGCTATGACTACGGGTTATGACTTTCAACTGTCTGCTTGCACACTGGAGGTTTTGACAACCTGTTGTATTGGAGCTCCAACACTTGGGCAGCCTCTCGAGCATCCTGTTTCTGAAAGCCTCTGCTTTGCATGCTCCAGTAGCTGCTGGGTGAACAGAAAAAAATCAAGCAGAATTTGCCAGAGAAAGACTTTGAAGATCCACGGAAATGTACTTCAAATGGTACAGCTTCACTGGGGACACGGAATCACAGTAGCAGATCTACCTAGGGGGCCTAGTGAGCATCTAGAGTCTTTTTTGAAGAAGATGGTAGGAGCAAAGTGTGCCAAGTGTGGAATGTGGGCCTGTGGCTGTGAATCACAGGCTGGGATGCGTAGCTGGTAGGAATCTGCTGGCTTCACAGCAAATGCTCAGTGACTGCCATCTTCAACTACAAAGGATCAGGTGTGATTCTCTCTACATCTGCAGCCTTCAACTGGTTATTTATCTTACTGCTAAAGTGACAGGTGGCTACAAGGCATTTACTCATCTGCCTAAAAATGGAAAATGGAGAGGCTCATTCACAAAAGGAAAACATTCAACGAGACTTAAATTTTGTACTGAGCCATATGACAAGCAATCTCCTCTCAATCCTCTTTGTACTCTATCACAACAACAACAATAATAATAATAGTAAAAAATATAAAAACCTGTAGCACAAATAATAACCCAGAGACAGCTATTGAGATTCAACCTGAAAATCAGAAAAGCAAAGCAACCAAGCCACTAGAAGTCTTACCTCTACCAAGGCTGAGTCGACTGCAGACTAAGTAGATTAAGCAGCTTGATTCTCTCTTTCCTCCTATTTTATATTCCCTCTAGTGCTGGGATTAAAGGCATAACTCCCTAGTACTGGGATTAAAGATGGGGCACCACCACTTGGATTTGTTTCTGCATTGATCTTGTGTAGACCAGAGTGGCTTTGAACTCACAGAGATCCTTCTCCTCTGTCTCCTAAATCCTGGTATTAAAGGCATGTGTCACCACTGCCTGACCTCTAGAGGCTTAGCTTGCCCTTCTGATCTTTAGGCAAACTTCCTTTATTAAAACAAAATATCACTATATTTTACTTTTTGTCTAAAATAAAAAGGCTATAACTAATATAAGAAAAACTATATACAGTATGTACAATAGCTATTTATAATATATACAAGCAATAAGTGCATCAACAATGTCTAGTCCATTTGCATTTGACAAATTATGAGAAAATACTCCATATCTTTCCTATCTTGGTAAGTCCAAAGTCTTGTACCTAATTTACCTTCTATCTTAACTCCCTTCCTGTGTCTGGTAAACAAGGAAATCTGTAACTATCTGGTCTTCCACTCCCTCAGAGACCTGAGAAGGAATCACTACTAACTGAGTAGGCAGGAGGTGTGAGTACCACTTACTGACTTCAGCAAGAAGTGACAAGCAATGGGAGAGACATCAAAGACAATCTGAAGGGCTGGAAAGCTGGCTCCATGATAAAGAGCAGCACTTGCTACTCTGCCTGAGGATTTGAGTTCTATTTCAAACACCCACATAGTAGCTTACAACCACCTATAACTCCAGTGCCAGGAGATCTGATGCCCTATTCTGGCGACCATGAACACCAAGCACACACATGGTAAACAGATACATGTAAGCAACACACACACACACTCTCACATTTTCAAAGGTACAAAAATACTGTAATAAAAAGAAAGAAACTCAAAAGCAGGGGCATGGTGCTACACACCTGCTTCCCAGCACTGGGGTGAAGGTTGGAGGATCAGGAGTTCAAGGTCACCCTCAGCTCCATAGTTCAAGGCCAGTATGTCTCAAAAAAAGGAAATTTAAGAGGGACTCTTGTTCAACGAGGCTGCCATGCTCTGAACCAAAAATCTGGCATAGCTATCTTGAAAGAAGAAAAACTACATACATCCTGCACAGACAGAATCTTTTTTTTGGTGAGGGGGAGTAGGGTGGGTAGTATCTTATGTGGAGCTGAGGTTTGGCCTCAAATTCATGATCCTCCTTCTTCAGCCTCCCGAGTGCTGGAAACCGCTGCATGCCACCAGCAGGTGACACAAGCTGAGGTAGAACTATTATATATAGCCAGAAAATGGCTGTTTATTCATATACACCATAAGATATGCAGTAAGAGCTGGAGGTGGATAACTCTGTTCTCACAGTTGAGCAACACACTCTAAGAGAAAAGAAACTAGGCTAAAACGAAAACTTTCATAAAGAATCTTTTGCCCTCAGCACTAGCCTTCCCTAAGATGGGCTAACTCCCAAAGTGCAACATCACAGAGTGATCCCATGGAGATGATATTTACCAAGTACTTATTGTGTTCTAGGCATTACTGTGCATTTTTCATATGGACTAATTAATCCTCAGCATCAACATATTATAAATTATTTTATTGTTTCTAACTTTAAGCTGGGGAATTGAAGCTCAGAGATCAACTTGCCCAAGCAAGCTAAAAGCAAATGTCCCAAAATAGTCTGGGATCAAAGCTCATGTTTTGAACCACTAGACCAATGGTCTCAACTGTGGGTCATGACCCCTTTGGAGTTATCAAATGACCCTTTCACAGGAGTTGCATGTCAGATATTTTTTACATTATGATTTATAATAGTAGCAAAATTATAGTTATGCAGTAGCAACAAAAATGATTTTATGGTTGGGGGTCAGCACAACATGAGGAACTGTACTAAAGGGTCACAGCATTAGGAAGGTTGGGAACCAGTGCTTTAGACAGAGCAGAAAGCTGCCCTAATCTAATAAATGCTGCATAAACTTCTAGACTCTGGTAGGGTCCTAACATTCATGGACAGTTTTGGTTATCTAGAATATCTGAATTCTAGACAATAAAAATATATGGGCTTTTGAAATTTTATTTGATCACTGCCTGACACACATCTGCAGTTGCTCAAGTGAACAAAACCCCCATGGTGAGCCTGTTGTCACAGCAGCTGGCAGTATTCGGAGAAAAAGAAGGGTGGGTAATTACTCTTGACAGGCCAGGGCAAGTGCAGTCTTCAGTCAACAACCAATCAACTTCAAACCTCTTTTCAGTATTCTTGCTGGTCTCAAGGTCCATTTTATCTTTAAATACAACTGAACCACCTCTTAATTTATGGTATGAAAAATGTGCCAGGATGGACGCTGGGAGCAGAAGTTCAGAACACCACTAAGACACAGTTCATAATTAACCAAAGACAGGCTGGGGGTCATACCATCAGGAATGATTCTCATTAATAAGATTTTACCACAGCATTGTTCCTTACCCATTAAACAGTTTTTTTCCCATCTTCTTCCATATTATCACATAATCATTGGCTGGGTTTTCCTTTTCTCTATTACCTATAAGGGAAACAATCTGTGAGTCTGGGCTGATGCATGGCAAGAAAAAAAGCAATTTCATAAATTTTATTTATAAATTCAGAAAAGGATTAATATATTACAACAGTGAAAACCCTATAACCTTTTTGATACTGTCATTTTTAAAAACAGGAAAAATATGACCCATATTTCAGCTAAGAACAACCAAAGATTCAGTCATTTACAGGGAAAATGAGTAATAAACACAAGCATTAAACGATTAAAGCATTCCTCACTGGGTGATGGTAATGCATGCTTTTAATTCCAGCATTTGGGAGGCAGAAGCAAGTGAATTTCTAAGCTCGAGGCCAGCATAGTCTACAAAGTGAGTTCCAAGATAGACAGCCAGGGCTACAAAGAGAAACCATGTCTCAAAAAAAAAAAAAAACCCAAAACAAAACAAAACACAAAAAACCCTAACTAGCCAGGTGGTGGTGATGAACGCCTTTAAGAGACAGGTGGATCTCTGAGTTCGAGGCCAGCTTGGTCTACAGAGCAAGTTCCAGGACAGCTAGGACAGTTACACAGAAAAATTCTATCTTGGAAAAAACAACAACAACAACAACAACAAACCTAAATAAATATATAAAAAAGGTTTTCTTCTAAAAATAAATGGAGTTCTAAAGCATACACACTGTCTTTACATAACTTAAAACTGTCAGTGGAAAAATCATGCTAACAAAAATACTCGAGTATCAAAAGCTAAACTTATTTATGCATAAGTGAAATGCATAGTGATTCAGAGGTGTGAGACAACTCCTTTGTGTTATGACCTATATGCAAGCAGCAAGTATCTTTAAAAGCAACATACTCTATACACAGAATATTATATTAAGCAAAGATAACTAGAGTTTATGAGTTCAATAAATTACAGATGTAATCGTTTTTTAGACTTCTGACACTTTATTGGGAATTTAGTAAAACTTGATTGGTGTATTAGCTGCTATATAACAGGATGGCAAATTCTCCGTTTTATCAGCCTAACAGTGAACACAGAATTCCTCTTGAAAGAAACTTTCTTTGCGAAAATATGCACGCTTGATATGGGGCCCCAACCTCTCAGGTCCAGTCCCCTTAGAGTGGGTGGTTCCCTGAAGAATGGCTGTCAAGATCCCAGAATAGCTGTCAAGAAAAGGAAATTGCTCTGCATTCTACAAGGGGAAGAATTTGTTGTTTTCTCTCAAAAAGGGACTGAGAGAAGAATGATGAGAGGGACACAGAGAAGAAAAGAGGAGCTAGTACAATAGGGCGAAGCTAGGATTGGGTCGGGGTGAAGAGCTCAGGCCAGGGACAGCTCAAAGTTGTCTGCATTAATGCAAAGCGAGGCTCTCTCCCTTTCTTTAGTTAGGTATACAAATCCACAATGTGCTGTATGAATAAAGCCTTTCTGAAAATCAGAGGCACCAAGTTTTACATCTGGGTGCAATGGTGCAAATCAGTATACAGGGCAAGGGGGTCTGGCCCCACATGGCAGAAAAAGTTACAAGACCATGAAACTCACAAACGCTCTTAGGGAGAGCTTTTATCTACTATATATTATATATGCAATACTTACTCAGACATACCACCCTAAAACTATGAATGGAGCCCCAAATTCAAACAGTACCCCTCTCTCCCATCCAAACCTGATTTCCAAAGTAACAAAGCCCCCCCAAAAAACTAATTACAGTTAAAACCAAGTAATTTTAATTTAATTCTAGATGCCCCTCCTAAGTATGTTAACCACCTTTATACTCAATAGCATGTAGGATGTATAACCACATGGAAATTATGCTTAACATCCTATATTTGATCTTGGTCAAATGGCCATGCTGGGTGTGATGGCACATGCCTTTAATGCCAATGCTTTAAAGGCTGCAAGTTGCTAAGTATAGAACTGAATACACTCTACCAATAACGCTGTATCCCTAGCCTACGACCTACACTTTTCATAAGAGAAGTCGAGGATGTAGCTCAGTGATAAAGTGATTGCCTACCATGCTCAAGGCCCTTGGTTCGAATTCCAGCACCACAAATTGGTGTAGGAGGTCCTTCTGTCTGTGTGTTGCTTTCATTGGTTAATAAAGAAACTGTCTTGGACTGTTGATAGGGTAAAACTTAGGTAGGCGGGGAAGACGGAACTGAATTCTGGGAGGAAGAAAGCAGGATCAGAGAGACGTCATGGATTGCCTACCAGAGTCAGATGCAGAACCTTGCTGGTAAGCCACAACCATGTGGTGATACAAAAATGGGTTAAATTAAGATGTAAGAGTTAGCCAATAAGAAGGTAGAGCTAATGG
>LOJH01004002.1:25712-40815 GCA_001685095.1 Ellobius talpinus
TGTGTGTGTGTGTGTGAGAGAGAGAGAGAGAGAGAGAGAGAGAGAGAGATGCCAGATCTTGCTAAATTAGCCTAAAAGTTAAAACAATGTCAGTCAAAATTACAACAGGAGATTGAGGATATCTCAGCTGTAGAGGGCTTATTTAGCAGCATATAGAAGGTCCTAGATTTGATCCCCTAGCACAGGAAAAAAAAGAAGGGAGGGAGGATGGGAATGGAGGAAAGGAAGGAAGGGTTCCACATATATTAAATACAACAGGAAAAGTAAATTCATAAAACTAAAAGAAAGAGATCTAGGAGACAACCTGGGAATGTTAAGTCCAAGAAGCACTAGTGTAAACAAAATATATTAAAGCTAAAAGTGATGGGCTTGACTACATGAAATTCAAGCATTTGTATTCAATAAAGTTAAATACAGACAAAGTTAATAGATGATACTAAGATGATATTCTTATGGCTCAAAACCACCGGGGATTGTGCAACTGTCTAGATATTAAGTTTATGATATTATATCATATATAATTTCCAGTTTCTATAGGAAACAAAGAACATACAGAGGCAACACACAGAAGGAAAGCAATTAACTGAAACATGAAGAAATGCTCCAGCTCATTAGAGCCTTACATACGTTACACTGAGACATTACTAAATGGCAAAAAGTAGAGGAAGTATTAGGGCAGCAGAGAAATGCTATGCTTGTGGAGTATAAAGTGATACATCCATTCAGTTCCTAACAGTATCTATGCCATCATGGCAGTCCTGGGGGGGGTGTCTGTATCCCAGGAATTCTAAAACAAGTCCGTGTTGGACACTGCAAGACTGCTACTGGTAGTATTGTTTACAGTAGCCTAGGTACCCATTGCTATGGAGATCTATGTACACCATGGAATACTATGTAACAGTTAAGACCAATTAGCTAAGTCTGCATCCAGCATAAATAGATATTCAACTAGCAAACAGTGAAAAACAGAGTAAGATGGCATTTCCAGGAAATTCTAAAGCCAAATTCTACAATAGCAGGGTGGAACCAGGTATTCTGTGACTAAAGATAAACACCACCACATTACTAAATGTTTACAAAGATGCATATAGAATTAAGAGCTCATATAAGCTACATTAGAGAGGAGTCTATAGAGAAGGAATACGCGAAAGGTGAACAGAAGGCCTCTGTCCAATAAAGCAAGAGTGCCCAAGCCATGGGAGAGTAAAGATGACTGTTCCCAAATCTGATGACCTAATTTTAATTCCTAGGATGTATCAGTAGAAGAGAACCAACTCCCACCCACAGTTATCCTCCAACCTACACACACACTTCAAAAAAAAAAATCTTTTTAAAGGGCTAGTTATTGTGGCACACACCTTTAATTCCAGCACTGAGGAGGCCGAGGCAGCTGGATCTCTGTGAGTTTGAGGCCAACCTGGTCTACATAGTGAGTTCCAGATCAGTCAGGGCTACATAGTGAAACTCTGTCAAACACCCCCCCAAAACAAAACCAACCAAAAACCTCCCAAAACTCGAAAAACATTTTTTACTCATGCATATATTAATTGATCCAATAAAACCTTCTAAATAGCTCTTATATGGCAAGAGTTAGGTTTAAATGGACTTGTGGGGAAAAGTAAGTTATATATATACTACTACTACAAAGTGAGAAGCTCAGCATGTCTATGTGTTGCATGCTCTTGTCATTGTGGGTTTGTATATGTGTGTGTGCTCCTGTATATGTGTCGATATGCATGTGGAGGCCAGAGGTCAATACCAGATAGCCTTCCTTGATCACCCATCACCATTACTTACTTATTTATTTTTGGAACTGGAGTCTCACTGAAACTCATGATTTGGTTAGGCTGGCTGGCTCATGAGTTCTGCTCCATGCCCCTATAAGCAATGGGACTGTAGGAGCAGTCATCATGCCTGGCTCCTCATGTGCATCTGGAGAAGGAACTTATGCTCACAGGGCAGCACTTTACTGACTAAGCAACCCCCTAGGAATCATAATTTTTATTTATTTTATTTATATGTATGAGTGTTTTGTTTGCATATACACTTCATGTGTGCCCACAGAGGTCAGAAACAGGCATCAGATACTCTAGAACTGAACCCAGGTCCTCTGGAAGAGCATTCTGTGCTCTTAACCGCTGAGCCATCTCTCCGGCCTCAGAACTCATCATTCTTAAAAGTTTTACCAAATGAAGCTGTAATCAAACCCGAGCCTGATGCACACTAGGCAAGTGCTATATTCCACTAAGCTATTGTCTCTCATTTTTTTTTTATATAAAATAGAAATATATTTTGAGAGTCAAATATGGTGGCTCATACTTTTAATGCCAGAACTTGGGAGGATGAGGCAGAAGGATCGAGAAATCAAGACTAGTCCTAGCTACATAGCAAATTCAAGGTCAGCCTGGGCTACATGAGACCCTATCTCTAAAAAACAAAACCAAACAAAAATAGTAAGATAGCTTCAAGTTCCTTAAAGAGCAAGTTGGGGTGGGACACAAAGGCAAACTCTAAAGCTCCAGTGATAGCCATACCTCAGTCCACAGGGAAGACATTTTCCCTCACACTTCCACTGGGAAAACAACTACTTTTTGGAGAATTTTCAAAAAAATAAAAAATAATAAAGAAATCAATCTAACTGCTCAGGAACTGTCTCAGCAGATTCCCATGTTCTGAGAGATTTTACAGGCTGACTGCTGGACACATTGTGCCTTATAATGTGCTCACTGCCACACACTAACACAAGCTGACTCGCACTGGGAGGTTGCACTGGGAGGTTGCTGTCAGTTAAGCACTTACTGCACACTCATGAAGACCCGGGTTCCCACATACAAAGGCATGGTGGCTAATTCTCTTGCAGTCCCAGTGGTGGAAAGATGCAGACAGAGAATCCCTGGGATCCTTTGGCTGGCCAGCCCCAGTCCCCAGTAAGAGACTCTGTCTCAAAAAACAACATAGATGGCTCCTAAAGGATAACATCTGAGTTTGACCTTTGACCTTCACACACACGCACACATTTGAACATGCACATGTACACGCCTGCATATATACAAATAACATGTTCAGTGCAAAGTGACAGTTTTACTCCACATCCTTTTAGGACAGAACATGAAGGTTAAAAAAACAAAAACTCTTTACCTTCCCCTTTTCTCTGATCTTTTTAGACAAGGGCTAGCTATGTAGCCCAGGCTAGCTTAAACACGTGATTGCCATCTTAGCCTCCCCAGTGCTGGTACCACCATGTCAGGCTTTGTATCTCTCTCTCTTCTTTTTTCTTTTTTGGTTTTTTGAGACAGGGTTTCTCTGTAACATCCCTAGCCGACCTGAAACACCCTCTGTAGACCAGGCTGGCCTCGAACTCAAAGAGATCCACTTGCCTCTGCCTTCCGAGTGCTGGGATTAAAGGCATGCGCCCCCACTGCCTGGCCTGTACTTCTCTTTTTATCTCAAATATATGAACATCGGAAAAATTCCTAGAAAGGGATACACACATTTTAGATTCCAGTAAACACTGCCAAATCCATCTCTAGAAAGTTTCCATTCCTGACAAGTGGGCAAGGTTTTCAGCTTTCCCATACCCTACTGGCAAGCAATGATTTAAAATGTCAGCCTTACAGGTAAAAGGGTAGTAAACTATGCTTCATTTTATATTTATATTTAAATGCTTGGAACTACTGAATTTAAAGCTCGGGTATATTTTACAACTAATAATAGCTGTATACTAAGATGAACTGCTTACAGAAAAGTCAAGAGTCACATTAACAGTGTAACTGGAGAAGATGATGTCGCTTGAGCCAACTAAGAATTTTAGCATGGGGTATAGCATGGCATCAAACACAAATGGCATAGATGTGTCTTATGGCATACTTAATAGCCTTTCACTTGAAATGCAGTGGCGAGCTCATTAGGCTCTGCCAAACATCTGGAACATTTAAGAGTGCGTTTGGTCCTACAGTCATGTATTCACTTTCCTAACATTGTGTATTTACTTAGTTTTGCCCCTCTGACAATAGAACCCAGGCCTTGCCCATGTTAGGGAAGTGCTGAACCACATCCCAGCCTTTATAACTTTTTTACTCTTTGATCAATACATTTGGATGACATTTTATTTGCTAATAATAAATCTGATCTTTTCTAGATGTTATAAAGTACAAAGGTCTAACATTAGCAATTAGTGTCTAACCATGAACATCCAATAAAATTAAGACATAGGTAGCTGTAATGAACATAGAAAAAGGAGCAGAAAAGTAAATGTTGGGGTCACCAACATGGCTCAGTGGTGTTTGCCACCCAGTCTTGTGGCCTGTGTGTGATCCCTGGAACCCACATAGTGGAAGGAGAGAATCAATTCTCATGAGTTGTCCTCTGACCTCCATGAATAATCTGTGCTATGTGCAGACTATACACTAAATAAATATTTTTCAAAAAGATTCAATTTTAGTGTTGGGTATCCATGAGGATATCCTAGACATTCTTGGATTTTTCCTTAATGTGGTGGTCTGAATAGGAATGGCCCCCATAGGCTCATATGTGGTCATCTATTTGAATACTTGGTTGTTGGGGAGTAGGACTACTTGAGAGGGAGTAAGAGATGTGACTTGTTGGAGTAGGTGAGGCCTTTAGAGGAAGTGTGTCACAATGTGGGTGCTGGGAACCAAACCTGGATTTTCTACATAGAGCAATAAGAATTCTTAACCACTGAGCCATCTCTCCAGCCCATCATCATCATCATCATCTTGTGTTATATGTATGGGGCAGTGGGGGTTATGTGCACTAGGTTTATGTACCTGTAGAGGTCAGAAGAGGGTAATGGATGCCCTGGAGCTAGAATAACAGAGTTTTCAGACATCCAAGGAAGGTCCTGAGAATCAAAATCTAGTCTCCCATGATGCTTAGGTATTACAATTGCAGATTACTTTGAATTCCAGCTCATTATGCTTCCACCTCCCAAGTGCTAGAATGCACCATTCCTGGCTGGGATTTGGATTTATAAAAACAAACCACTAATTCAGACCCACATACTCTGTAAGTGCCCACATGAAAGAGATGACCTCTGCTCACAAGTGCTGATTCACTGTCAAAGGCTCAATGCCTGTGATGATAAACCTATTAGTAATGATGGCTGAAACAGGCTATTCACACATTTTCTTACCCAATTCTCTTCATGATTACCTCCAGGTAACAGTTTTTTAAAAGGAGAATCAAATTAGCTCTAACAAGGACTTTGACCTTACTATCCTGATAAATCAGTAGCTATTATTATAAGTACCATAATTTATCTATCATTCTAGAAGAGTTTTAGCTCAAAACTGATAAACCAATAAACCTCTACCCATCCTTGCTTTAATTTTCAAGTAAAATTTACATTCACAGATAGAGGACTCCTTTGGGCTATTTTAGAGTCAAATGTTCTTGCTGCTTTAACACCCCCACATGGGCCTGTCAAGTGAACACACACAAATGACCCTACACATACTCCCCATGTCAGAGACTGGAGGAGGAAAGAGCAAGAAGCTAGAAAGAGCAGGATCTTTCTGTGACGCAGCTAAAACTTAGCTGTAATTTATATTTTGGTCACTCAACTGCCTTTGAAAAAGCTGATACTATGGCAGGACTGCCTTTCCTTTCCTACCGCACCAGCAGCTGTGCAGCCCTCTCACCGCAGAGCAGTCACTGCCCTGCTAGAGCAGCACTGCTGGGCAGCTTCTGAACACAATGCTGGAAGCCCGCTATTCTTCTAATGGGGCAGGAACAGTAAAGACCAGTTTCCTGGACTCTAAACTATGCAGAGTGCTGAGCTAATCCTCCCCAAATCCCACAGCACAGGAGTGGGGGTGGGAAACAGCACACAAATTATCAAACTGCACCATGGGCAGTAGCTCTGGGTTACAGAAGTTCCTAACATTCTTATATCTAGGGAAGACATGGTGGAAAGGGAGAGACACACGTACAAAAGCCTACCAAAAACATGCAAAAATTAATTTTTACACTGATTCTTCTAATGTGCTAGCCAACATTTGCCCTGAATCATATGCACGGGAGGCATTTTCACAGTGAGACTGGGAGACATGCTATTAGAGTGTAAATTACTAATTAGCTCAAAGGAAGACAAAGAGAGAAAATACCTGTCACAGAGTGCTGTTTACAACTTGACACATAATACAAACAACCGGAACATTTCAGAGGAACCCTTACTTCCCAGACTTCTATTAACACGTGAATGGAAAAGGAATGGTATTATAGTCTTTAAAAACTGTCCATGTCTCAGAAACAATAACACATGACTAGAAACAATGCTTCCCAAATAATTTGTAATTCTATCATCCTTATGAAAGGGAAGTGTTTCTAATTATTACAACCAGCGTTTATAAGGAGCTATATTTCATAGCTCTGATAGCAGCTTAAAGAGGGGAGAAAAGGAGACGAAGCCCACAAGTTCTGTGTTTCACATTTGTCAGGATACAACTACTAAGCTTAGGGCTTAAGTCAGACAGGCCTGTCTACAGTCACACATTTAACATCCCAGACATGGAGGGTGACTGGAGGCGAAATAGGGCCAGTCCATTTCCTTAAGTGAAAACAATGGAAAAGACTCAAAATTTAGGTTTGGGGATGGTGATGGTGGCCATGTTAATATTTTTATGGATCACCTCCACATAAGGCAGACCTATTTGTATGAATCCCGGTCAACATTTCAGAAGTAGTACCTTGTGTAAATTGGTTCTTTTTAGCTCCTTGAAGCTGCATAAAGATCTCCAAGGTAGGAATTTCATCTCAAATACTTCATGGTATGGCTTAACAGCCTTGATTCTCGGCACTCAGGAGGCAGAGGCGGGCGGATCTCTGTGAATTCGAGACCAGCCTGCTCTACAGAGTGAGTTCCAGCACAGCCAGGACTGTTTCACAGAGAAACCCTATTTCGAAAAACAAACAACAACATAAAAACAAACCAAAAACCCCAGCCCTAATTCTCACACAATCATCATGCATATTAGCAGCCACCACATTCTAAGGATGTGATTTCCAACAAGTTCCCAACAGAAAAGCATTTGACAACACAATTTTTTGTTAATAATAGGGCCTACACATCTGTCATTAACAGGTGACAGAATCTTTCCCAGCATCTACTAAAGCACCTTACAAAGTCCTCCTAATATTTATTTATTTAGGTTTCTTGAGAAAAGGTCTCACTGTTAGCCCAAGCTGGACTGAAATAATGTAGCCCACGCTGACCTGGAATTTATGATAACCCTTATGCCCCAACCTGAGTGCTGGGATTCCAGGCTTTGCACCAATATCTCTGACTTCTAAATTCCATCTTGACATTACTTCACCTTAAAGGCTTTGACTAAAATAAAATATATACCAAACTTATTCCCTTTCACTTATTCTCAATATATTATTTATTGAGACAGGGTCTCTATGTAGCCCTGACTGTCCTGGAACTTATTATATAGACCAGGCAGGTCTCAAACTCAGAGATCTTCCTGCCTCTGCCTCCAGACTGGGCCACCACACCTGGCCTCTATTTTAATATTTTATGTGCATGAGTGTGTTTGCCTGTATGTATATGTGTGCACTACATGCAAGACTGGTGATGCTGGAAACCATAAGAAGTCATAGGATCCCTGGAACTGGAGTTATAGGCAATTGTGACCTGCCATGGGCGTGCTGAGAACCAAAACCTGGGTCCTCTCCAAGAGCATCAAGTGCTCCTAACCAATGAGTCATCACTAAGTGCCCCACCCCCCCGAAAGCCTAGTTTTATTTATTTTTATGCCTATGTGTGTGGATGTGCACATTTGACTGCAGGTACTCTTGGAGACCAGAGGTGTTAGATGCCCCTGAAGCTGAAGCTGAAATTACAAGCAGTAGAGACCACCTAGAATGAGTGCTGGGAATTGAATTCAGATCCTCTGCAAGAGAAGTACTCTTAATCACTGAGCCATCTCAACAGTCCCCTCCCTTTTCTTTTTAAATCGAATGTGTTCATATTAAATTTCTCCTATTTTATTTGTTTAAAAATACTTAGAAAAATGATAAAGCAAGTCAGGTGAAGTGAAAACAACTAGTGATTTTGAGAAAAGGCATATAAAATCTGTGTATCATTTCTGTAACTTTCCTCAAGATTGAAAAATTGTAATAAAACTCATAGCCATAAAAAAAGTTTTTCAGGTCATGGTAGTGAGAGACCAGGAGTTAGACAGACTCTGTGATAGACAGACAGGCAGGCAGACAGAGGGGCCATAGGTATAGGTAATAGAGGTGTCAAGTTTCCAAGATGCCAGCTCCTTCCTCACCCTCAGACTTTTGTCTTCTACTAGCAGGCCCCTGCTGATGGACTGGCTCAATAAGTTGAAGGCCATATCAGAACGTGTCACACAACAATTGCAGACCAATCAACCATCATCCTATCTGTCTTCAAACTGACCAACCCCTAACAGGGGAAGGAAACTCTCAGCCCTAAGGACAGCTGGATTCCAGCTTTCTGAGGCCCTCTGCTTTGCCTGTGGCATGTGTCTTCTTACCCACAATGAACGCCTTTTTTTTTTTAACTGTCTGTAGTGCTTGAGGTTTCCCTGGTGTTAACCTTTTATGCTTTAGATTGTTCCTGTCTCGTTATTTTTTAACTGGCAGAGAAAATGAATCCAATCCAGACCCCTGGACTGTATCATTTCAATACCCCTAGACTGTATGACTGGAGGCAGGAGGTTCAAGAGTCCAAGGCAAGTTACTGCTACACCAAACGCCTTAAACTTCAGTAGGTAGGAGGCTGGGACAGGCCCATCTCCATGGGTTCAGGCCAGCCACTAATGGAAGCCCCCTGCCAGGTTGCTTCCAGTTACAATTTTCATGTTTACCTAAGGTAAACCCTAAATAATTTCATTTGCTTTCTGTCTGTTTGAAAAGGGCCATTCTGCAGCCCAAGCTGAGCTAGAACTTATCTAGTCTAGGCTGGTCTCAAACTTGTACTTAATCCTGCTTCAGCCTCCCCAGTGCTGAAATTCCAAGTATGAGCCACCAACTCAGCAAGCTACATTTTTAATTTCAGTGAGTAAATTAATTTACTTTACTAAATGAAAGCAGAGTACTTGGTATATTTCTTAGACAGGCATAAATAAAAAGAAAACAAAAAAGAAAATAAAATAGCAATATTCTGAACAGATTTTTACTTACGGATATCTGCACTGAAGCATAACTTCCATTTTTCCTCACATACCAATGATCTTTCAACTGAGTATAAAATATTTTTCCAACTTCAAAAGTAGACAGGCAATTTGCAACACAGTAAGGTGCTATGAAATTGGTTTGGGGTTGTTGGTTTTATAAAAACAATTTTGGAATAAAAATACATAAAAGCACAGAGAACCTTGATGCAATATGTGTATTAGATGGCACCCTTGGGGTGTTGGTCCTAGGTTCACCACTTACAAAGAAACAGAGTAGGGTGGCATGTGGCAGCAAGTACCTGGAACCCAGACTGAAGCAAGAGGCTAAGAATTCAAGATCAGCCAGGGGTGAAGGCACAGGCCTTCAATCCCTGGGGAGGCAGAGGCAGGTGAGTCTCTAAGGTCAGCCTGGTCTACAGAGTGAATTCTAGAACAACCAGAGCTACACAAAGAAACTCTGTCTGAACAACAACAACAAAGAATTAAAAGTCATCCTTTTCCATACACATAGATCCAGATTCTAGGCCATTCTGAGCTATATGAAACTCTATCTAAAGAATGAGGAAGTTGTTTCCTAACAGATTACAGAAGATCATTAAGACTGGGAAAGACCCGCTAAGGGGGCTAATTTCACAGTTTAGATCCCTAGTACCCATACAAAAAGGCAGACAGGGTGACATTTGTCTGTAATTCTAGCACTGGAGAAGCAGAAACGACAGACTCCTGGAGCTTCCTAACTGGCTAGCTTAGCCTAGCTGGTCAAGTCAGGATTTAGTTAAAGTCCCTGTCCCAGAAAGAGGTGGGGAGTGAATGACTGAGGAAGAACACACACTTACACCTGCGCGTGCGCGCGCACACACACACACACACACACACAAGATTGAGGGGCTGAGGGGTTTCTGTGGTAGAACATAATCTTAGTGTACATGAAGCAGTGGGTGCAATGATCACCATCAGAAATGAAAGAGTAAATGTATCACTGGGTTAACAATTGACAGAAATAGTATTTGTGCTGAAAGAGATTATAGTGACCAAATAGGCAGGCCACTTCATCTCAAAGGACACTTTATCTCAACACAATTAACAGACCCCTGCCTCAAGGTCACTGTGAGGAGATGACTTACAACAGAATCTGGCACTGGAGAGTCATGCAGACACCTAATGGAAACCTTCTGTTGCCATGAGTAAGTAAGGTTTTCATTCTCTGTTTGCTTGTCTGCTTGCTCATTTGTTTTTGAGACAAGGTCTCACCTTATAGCACAGACTAGCCTGGAAATCCTCCTGCCTCAACCTTTTGAACGCAGGAATTTCAGGCATGGGTTACCACAACAGCTAGACTTTTATGAATACCACAATAAGCAGACATTTTTTTCTAGTAAAAGATTGTTGGCAAGGCAAGAATAAATAAATACAAATATAGCATTAAGCATTAAGTGTGTGCTAATTAGAAAAAAAGACTTCCTGAAAATAATAAAATGCTAGAAGAGATTATCTATAAGGTAATCTTGCCACTGAAGATTTATAAGAAAATAGGGTGAGTTTTGATCTACCTGGGATGACTTAGGTGGGATACTGACTGAAGCTGCAGGATAAACCCAAGATTCTTTCAACGTCTCTTCCCATCCAAAGACTCTAAGATTAACTAGAAAAGAAAATTAATTATGTACAACCTACTCATCCTAATCTAGAAATACAAATAAGTTTTATTCTTCCAAATAAAATAATAACCAGAATAAAAGTGACGTTCCATTGATACCTGGGTATGGTAGCCAGTGTCTATAATCCTAGCACTCAGAGACTAGGCAGGAGGTTCGCCACAACTTTAAGGCTAGTTTAGACTACATAGTCAGTTTCAACAGTCCAGGCTACAGTGTGAGGTCATATTTCAAAACAAACACAGAAAACTAGAGACAAGCCAGGTGTGGTAGAGCTCATCTTTACTCCCAGGACAGAAGAGGTAGAAAGTGGGTCTCTAAGAGTTCATGTCAGCCTGGTCTAATTAGTAAGTTCCAGGCCAGCCAGGGATATAGTGAGACCTGGTTTTAAAACAAAATATTTCTTCTTGGTGAACAAAAGAAAACAGCTTAAATTTAACACTGGAGTCCTTATGATAAGTAACAATATCTGTATTAAAAGATCATCCATTTTCAGCCAGGCATGGTGACCCACCTCTTTAATTCCAGCGTAACAGAAGCAGAGGCAGGCCGATCTCTGTGGGTCAGCCTGAGCCGGGCGGTGGTGGCACACACATTTAATCCCAGCATTTGGGAAGCAGAGGCAGGTGGATCTCTGTGAGTTCGAGGCCAGCTTGGTCTACAGAGTGAGTTCTAGGACAGCCAGGACTGTTACACAGAAAAACCCTGTCTTGAAAAACCAAAAAAAGGCCATCCTGGTCTAGTCAACATAGCAAGTTCCAGGCCAGCCAGGGCTACATAGTGAGACCAGTGTCTCATAAACAGTTGAACTGAGGACTGAGAGTGTGGTCGGCATATGTGATGCTCTGGAGTTCACTCCCAGCACAGAAGAAGCAAAAAGGAAGGAACTAGGATGAAGGAAAGAGAAAAGAAAAGGAGAGATCTAGATCACTGAGAAACAATCACTCACAGCAACAGGGTTTAATACACTGTAGCAGTGTAACAGAAACAAAATAAGCACTCAAATAAGCTCCTTCCTTTGACTGAGCTTGTAGTTTCATTTGCAGACAGGCAGATAAACAGATCACCTTTTGAAAAATGCATCATAAAAATGGCAATATCTTAAGAGAGTATAGCCAGCCCAAGCACAGCTACAAAGGCATGTGCACATACCTTGCAGAAACAGACATCTCATATTAAAGTCACACTTCATTTTCAAAGTTATTATTTCCAGACTAGTCTCAAATTAAGAAGCAAATATTTGTAATTAAATTTCTTCTATAAGTTGCCAAATAAATCCACCTACCTTGAATCTGCCTAGAATAATCCAGAAAATAAACCACTGAACTATAATCTTGCCCTTAGCACAGCTAAAAGTTAGCCCAGAGTTCAGATTCTAAAATATCCAAATATATGTATGTGTGTGACATTTCTGATACCCACGAATCAAAAGCAAACTTTGCTAACCCTTATCAATGCCAGAAACTTATCTTCTGCTACTTATGCAAATGTCCACCAAGTAAGAGCAATCTGAAGTCACACAACTTTGGAAAAGTGGGCTAGGTTTTTCTTTTTAGAGAAAGTGCTAATCCTAGAGTTGAGTATTTCCCTCTCCTTACGTGTGTTTGTTTCAGAGTCTCATGACTGACCTCATACTCACTCATGTAGGCAAGGCTAACCCCTGCTACTTTGGGAGTGCTAGGATGACAGCCATGCACTACCATACAGTGCTAGGGGATTAAACCCAGGTCTTCATGAATATTAGGCAAGCACTCTACCAACTGAGCTACATTCCCAAGTCCCTAAAATAAGGGTTGTTGAGGTTTGCAGTTTGGCTTGCCAAGCTGAGGGCCAATCCAAGCCCTTGCACATGATAGACAAGTGCTCTACCATCAGCAACACTTGCAACCTCTACAGGACTTGAGGGAGAAAAGGCATCACTGTGGCTCTGAATGTACACCAAAGAAATAAACTCAAGACTAGAAAGATGGCTCAGTGGTTAAGAGCATTGACTGCTCTTCCCAGAAGACCCAGAACCCACAGACAGCTCACAACTGTCTGTAGCTCCAGTTCCTGGGGATCTGATTCCCTCTGCAGGCACAGATATACATGCATGCAAACAGAGCACCTATACACATAAAATTAAATTTCAAACAAGATTGTCAAGAATAGTTGTACCCTCAGTCCCCCTTACAGGAAATCATACACTGTCTTTCACATTGTCAAATGCAAAGTAAATACTCATCAATATTCTTAGCGAAATGTAAACACTTTAGAATGAAAATCATTAAAAACTTCTACCAAGAAGGAATAACCTAAATTTTGCCTCAAAATTCTAATCTTCCTTTTAATCTCCAAAATGGTCTTACAGGGCAAGGGAGATGGTTTATTGGGTAAAGGAGTTTGCTGCCAAGACTGACAATCTGAGTTCAATCCCCAGTACCCCCATGATGTAAAGAATCACCTTCTGCAAGTTGTCTCCGACCACATGTGCTCCACATACATATAAATAAGTAAATGTAAGTATTTTAATTTAAAATAAGTCTTAAAAACCAAAAGGTTCTAAATATTAATATGCCCTTCCTAGTCACAATCATAAAATACAGCAGGAAGAGGGATGGCGATCTTATCTTACAGAATTTTTTCATAAGAGACTTTCATATATGCATTATGTAATCTGAAAGATGAGTCTACAGCTCTAAAATTCTCCACAACTCTCCACTCCACCTTTCTTTCTCACAGTCTGCAAAACTGAGGAGTAAGCAACTCCACAAAAATGTTCTACACAAAGCTGAGAGCAGCTTAGAACTCAATCCCCCCCTTAGCACAGTTCCCTGGTTGGTTATTCACCTTTCCCTGAATGGTTTCTCCTTATTCTCGAGCCCCTGAAAACAACTAAGGAGAAATCTGGCTGAATAACGAAAACAGAAAGAGTCCTAGCTGACTCTATCCCAGTGGTTCACTCTTCAGCGGAAAGAAAACGCTGTTGACGAGACCCACCCTAACTACCCCAGCACACAGGCGCATTGTAAATCAACACAGCCCTTTACCCTTTAGCACGGTAGTAAAATTACAAGGTTTTAAGCACCTAAGGCTGCCATTTTTCTATTACACAAGAACAAAATCAAGTCAAAATGGGTCCCATCTTTTCAAAGTGGCCAAGAGAGTGGATTTTCAAGCAATGAAAGATGGAAACTAGATCCAAGACTACTTGAAGAGAGAAAAGGGTTCTGGAATTTCCTACTTTTAGGGACAAAAGGAGTCACAAATTCAATACACATTTCTCTTAACAAAGAACTCCTGTGCTGCACCCAACCTGGGCCCCTACTGTTCGGTTTTACCCTTGTTTCAAGGGCCCCTTTCACTCACCATGGTTCCTTATCTTCTGCACCAAAGGCCCCTACCCTGGATTCTTCACTATAGCATTTGTGCCCTGCCACTTCCAGACCTTCTGGGGCACCTCAGAGTAAAATGGCCATTCGGCTCCCACTCCTGTGCAACCACCCCAGTTCGACACCCATCAGGACTCTCCCCGCTTCTCTTAATCTCGTTTCTCTTCCCTTACTCCCCATTCCATCCTCTAAATTCCAGGGCCCATCTCTTCCTCACTCATCTTCTCAGGCTGTTTTTCAGCCAGTCCTTGCTGAAGCCCTCCAATGTCCCCAGGTTCCCTGTCCCAGAGCACCATCACTCCTTCAACCGTGCTTCTAGCATCCGCTCAGCTTTTCTTTTCTCCCACAACTGTCCTATTAACGCCCAGCTCTAAGCTCGCTTTCTTTTCGTCCTTTCACTAACGCTCCAATTTCTGACTCCACCTGGTTGTAATCCAGGTCTCCTTCTGCCTCCCTCACTTTGCAGAATTTACACCCATCACCCAGCTATTGACCCACACCTTGTCGATCCTACCCCAGCTGATCCCAGCCCTTCAGCTCATCCCTGGCTCGGCACTAGTTCACACCCTTGTCACGTCTGGCTCTTAATCACTCTCTCTCCCCTACTCCCAACTATTACCCGATCCTGCTCCTTGTCTTTCCGTGCAACTCTTCTGGCCCTGGTACCCTTCACCCCAACACCACCCACCTGCCAAGCCTTGCCCCTTGTAGACCCCTGCTCCTACCCCTGACCCCGGATCCCTCTTCCCAGCCCCGGGCTTCCTAACCTCATCCCGGGGCCAGCCTGGGTTTCTTTTTCACTCCTCTCCCCGGCTTCTAACGCTTTCTCCTGATTCTCCTCATCTTATACTCAGCAATCGCTCCCCCAGCAGCCTGCCTTCCCCTCTCTCCCTTCAAGGATTTCACC
>LOJH01004003.1:0-22139 GCA_001685095.1 Ellobius talpinus
AGGCCAGCCCTTAGGTGGGTGGAGTAGACAGAACAGGATTCTGGGAGAAAGAAGAAGAGTCAGGCAGATGCCATGACTCTCCTCTCCGAGATGGATGCTGATTAGACTTATGCCTGTACGCCACAGTCAAATGGCAATACAGATATTAGAAATGGGTTAGATCAACATGTGATAGTTAGCCAATAAGGGACTGGAGATAATGGGCCAGGCAGTGTTTAAATGAAAAAAAATTAAACACTCCATCCTGACACAGCTGTACCTTTTTAAACTGCCATTTCCCTATGTGACACAGCTGTCTTCTCTCTATCCAGAGGCAGCACCTGGACAAATACGCCTTCCCCCTCTCCCTTGTTCCCATCTCCTTCTCCCTTGTGTCCTAAAATCTAGGCAACTTGAGGTAGGGTTTGTAGCTAAGGGAGTTGGGGGAGTGCTCACATTCCTGCCACTTAACCTCTCTAATACGCTGCAGTCGAAGGATTGTATCTGAGCTTATTTGGTTCAAATAATGCTGTTGTGTGTCCCCAACCAGTTAGAATATGCAAAGAATGTCAAAGTCTACAGAGGTTTTCAAACACGGGAATCAGATGTTACATTCATGGGAAGAGCCAGGGCACTAACCTGGAAGCAGGCAGCCTGACCAGGAGTGAGAATCCACCTACCTGGACTAGAGCTGAGAGGTAGTAACTAGGTTTGCAGAGCAAAGGGTGGCTGTTTACCTGGATCTGAAGGAGTATTGCTATTGATAGATGATCCATATCTCAAGTATTCAAATCAGAGTCCAGGAGCCTGGACTGCAATCTCTTCTAATGTCTCTTCTATATACAGCCCTATGCTACTTCATGGAATGGATGTGCTCTGGTAAGCATGCTCGATGATTTTGCCTTTGTATGAATACCATGAGGATGGATACCGAAGACTATGTCACCAGGCAATATAGTTTTATAGGACTATTGTGGTGTATCTGGTCCAACCTGGACTGAAACATCTTTATGCTGACTGTGAATTAGCCTTTGGGTAGTACCCTGAAGATCCACCATTGACCAGAGGCTAAGGAGATACAAAGGTGAGTCATAGTGAGGTCAAATAGAGTATGAAGCTGCTATAGCATGACTCATATGTTTCTCCAAAGCACTAATGTTTCTCACAGTAGTACCAATTGGATTCACTGTCTTTCCTTTCTTCCATAAGCTTCCATGTCCTAATTGAGTCTGCTTCCTTATCCTTGGGCACTTCCCTGGTGTCACTGTGCATCTTCCTTCCCTAATGGGCTTAGTGCAGCTGGCTCAAGCTGCATGATTTGATCCAGGTTGTAGGAGGACCAGGGCCATGCTTATGTTTGCTTCTTGGGCAGATTCCTTGGAGCTGTCAGGCTCTGGTTTGCAGTCATGCCATAACCTCTTTTACAGCCATACCTAACTGTTTTGAGAGCCCCTTGTCTAACTGAAAACATACACCACAGAATACCTTCCTACTGGAAAGAAACATAACTTATTGGGGTGGGCATGAATGCCTACCCCTGGACAAACTTAGTCTTTTTATCTAAACTTTTATTGTTAATGTCTTCTATAAACTGTTATTCAGGCTGTGGGATTGATAGGACCCAACACTAAAGGCTATACTCTGAAATGACTGGGTGTAAAGACCCCCTAAGAACAGCATGGACAATGGAAGTATGCATGTCAAAGGGGTGAATGGCTAAAGAAATGTATGGGATGCATCCTAAAGCATCCTGTCACTACTACTAAGGGTGAACAAAGGCCATGGAAATGTAAGGTAATGTTGTATTCCAGGTTTTAATGGGTTGAAACAGCCTCTGCAGTAAGGAGGAAAAGGTTCATGAGCCTAGGGTTAACGAATGGTCAAATATCTGGGAAGAAACATGGAAGATTCTTAAGGGACCCTCATTGGCAGTACAAAATAAGTAATCATCTATTTTGGGTGGAGTTGGACCAGAAAAACTATAGAGAGAAGAGATCTTTCGACTGCCAAGCTGTCTGGAAGCTGGGCAGAGAATTCCAGGTTTGCAGCTTTGGAGAGTCTTCGCCATCGGGTGTGAGCTGGTCAGTGGTGTAGGGTGTAGCTGCTTTTGAATCATCCCTCATCCATGCTCTTGTTAGAGAGCCCAATAGATGCCCATTGGTGCACCAAATTGGACATTGGTGCTGTCATTCTTTTCTTCTGTTTTGTGTTTCCTTTATGGGGTGAATTGTGTTGCTTTGCCCCAGGAAACATGTGTCATACAACCCTTGCCACCCAAATGGGAATACAGCAGAACTAGCATGAGCTGTGGGAGTCTAACCGCGTGGTTCAGACTACAGCTAGAAAGGCATGCAACTGAGGGCGAGCAGCCTAAGGTTGGTGCATCGGAAGAGGAAATTCTGATACAGCATCCTCTTTCTCTCTCTCTCTCTCTCTCTCTCTCTCTTTTTGAGACAGGCTTTCTCTGTGTAACTTTCGTGTGTCCTGGAACTAGCTCTGTTAGATCATACAGCAGCCCTCTTACTCACGGTGGATAGTAGGTGTACATTTTTACTATGTAGTGGTAGCACGGTTCTTGCCATGGGTTCTGAGACATCTAACTAAGGCTAGCCCATCTGAAGTTAAGTATCTCTGGGAGAAATTCCAGGGTGTCAGTCTTTGCCTCCGTCATATGGGGTGGTTGGTATGCCTGCTTGATGTGGGGATCTCTGTGGATGTGGGGATGCACTGAGAACCATGACGGGCTGAGAAAGAATTTGCAGCTTTGAGAGTAGTATACAGGGTCAAGGCTGTTGACAAGAAGAGGTGGCTGTTACGTGGCCACTGTGGGGTGTAGTGAGAAATGCATCTGAGGCTTAGGTGACAGCCAAACAGGAACGTGTCTATGTAAAGGAGAAACTGCAACAAGAAAGGGAGGTGTGCTAGGGTCTTACTTGTTAGCCTCTGATTGGCAGGCAAATTAGATAAAGGAGAAGATGATGTGCAATTGCTGTCTTGCTGTTTCTTACCGCTGGGGGCCTAAAAGGGAAAAAAAGTATAGGTTAGAACTGTTCTGAACAGCCCTTCCTAGAATCCAAAACCTTGGAACCCATGGGGAAAATGAGAGTGAGGAGAAAGAATACATGGTGAAATAGAATAAGAAAACACACACACACATGCACGCACACACACACACACACACACAAAACCTATCACATGAGAGTTGGACAAGGCAAATTAACAAAAGGAAACAGGCCCAAGAGAAGGCCTAAGAATCAGAGACCCACTTTTTTACTCAGGGTCCCATGAAAATACGAAACTGAAAACTATAATATATATGCAAGTCTGTTATCTCCTAGAAGCCTGCTTTTTCCTAATGATGGACAGAAAGGGAGTGGATCCAGATAGGAGGGGATGTGGGAGGAGCTGGGAAGAGTAGGGGGAGGGAATAAGGAGACATCTGTGTTCAACACTCAGATGGGGCCTCAGCCAGGGTCAGGTACTGGAAACTATGATAGTTTGGATATACACAGCATCTGAACTGCTTGAATTAGGAAAGGCTTTTAAATAAGAAATTAAAGAGCCTCTTACAGTGTGGCTCTGAAGACTGTGGGACACAGGAGTAGATGGGGTCAGTCAAACCACTGTGTAGGTAGAAAAGCTGATCAGTGTAACTTCTCATGCCTCTTTAAGGCAAAGGCTGCAAAAACTGAGCCAGTGTGAGGGAGACCTGGCTCTCACAGACTGGCTTCTCAGAGCCACAGGAGCACATAGTTATTGCTGTCTGAGAGCCTCATAATATCAGGAAATGAAAAACAATAGGAGAAAATGGGTATTACTAAGGGACCTGGGAATATGAGAAGCTGTGTTTATCCCCAGTTCATTGGTCTAGATAGAATTATATTCACAGAAAAGTTAAAAAAAAGAAGTCGATGGCGCTGGAGAGATGGTTTTCTGGTCAAAATCTCTTCCAGAAGACCTGGATTTAATTCCCAGCAACCACATGGTAACTCATGGTAACTCCTAGTGCCAGGAGACCCTGCACTCTCTTCTGCCTCTGTTGGCACCAGACATACATGTGATGCATAGACAGACACATAAAATAGAAGAATATTTTAAGAAAATAAGTAAAAGAAGCTAATCTAACAAGAACCTCAAGACTGGTATGGAACACTTTGCTGAGTCCTTTGATGGGACCTTATCGTTATAGCATACAGAGTCTGTGGCCAACTTAAATGATCTAGACTAGCATATAAACTGAGTTCACAAAGATACAGAAATCTAGATGAGACCAGAGAAAGAGAAAAAAAAGAGGCAAGGGTCTGTCTGACTGGGGTGAATGTGGTAAGACCTGTGTGAAGCTGACGTTCCTCAGAAGAGAGATGATGGAAACCCATTGTGGCACTGGTGAGCTCGAGTTCTTCCTTGGCATGTTATTCTTACCATCGTTGTGGCAAAATACCTGAGCCAAGAAAGTTAACGTAAAAAAGTCTCCAACTTTGAAGGAACAATCCCTTCTTGGTTTGGATGTCCTGATGGCTTAAGTGTGAGGCAGCTGGTCACATTGTATCCCCAGTCAGGAGAAAGCAAACAAGCAGAAAGATGAGTGAGGGCGGGACTCAGCTCACTTCCTCCTTTTAACTCAGGCCAGGACTTCTACACATGTAATTCATCAGTTGCAGGATCACAAGCTGTCTTAGTTAGGATTTCTATTGCTGTGACGAGACACACCGACCATGAAAACTCATATAAAAAAACGTTTCATTGGGGCGGCTTCCATTTACAGAGGTTTAGTCCATTATCATCATAGTGTGACATGGTGGAGTGCCGGCAGACATGGTGCTGGAAGAGGATCTGAGAGTTCTACATCTTGGCTTGTAGGCAACAGGAAGTGGTCTGTCTCACTGGCTGTGGCTTGAGCATATATAAGACATCAAAGCCCACATCCACAGTAACACACTTCCTCCAACAAGACCATGCTGAAACATGATTAATAAAAACTCAGAGAGAGAAATTGGGGTTCAACCTGAAGATCCAAAGAGTAAAGCAGCCAATCACTGACTCTTACCTCTCCCTCAGTCTGAAATGGTGATTCTGTCTCCAGGAATCTCAAAATGAGACTGTGTCTGAGAGCTGTCTCCTCATATTTTGTAATCCTCTCTAGTTCTGTGATTCAAGGCATGCACCATTACCACCTTGTTTCTATAGCAAGCTAGTGTGGCTCCTGGGATTAAAGGTGTGTGTCATTGCTGCCTGGTCTATAAGGCTGACCAGTGTGGCTGTTTTCCCTTACTGATCCTCAGGCAAGTTTTATTTATTAAAATACAAGTGAGATGCCACTATACCACACTTACTCCAACAAAGCCACACCTTCTCATAGTGCCACTCCCTTTAGGGGACATTTTCTTTCAAACCACCACACAAGGCAAGACAAAAAGGTGGTAATTTGTGATTGGAACAATGGGGTGAAGATTCTCAACTCCTGCTTCTGAAAGGTAAGTGAACCTGACAACACTTTATTGTAACCTACCAAGGGGCAATTCAAACTTCTAACTCGTGTAATTGTAAAATAACAGATTGTTTTGTTTTAATTGATGATTTTTGTGGTAACTGGCTATAGGAAAATGCATATAATATGTTTCTATATGGGTGTATTTACATACATATATACACCTGATTCTTCATGATCTATATTGTCAAATTGAAGATGCTGCCCTTGGAAGAAACAGAGTTGTGGGGAACTGGGGTGCCTGTAATCTAAACCAGTGTGTCTAAGTGTAAAAGAGGAAGTAGATGTCTTTAGAATAGTGTCATATCAGTGTCTATAGCCAGTACAGTAGAGAGGAAAAGAGAAGGAAAGAGTTGATCTGGGCTTGAAATATTCTAACAATTCATAAGGACATTTGAGAAAAAGTTGTCAGTAAAAGGAAGAGAAAGTACTACAGAAAGTAATGTGTGCATTTTGCTGAGAAATACAACTTCATAAAGATAAGTCATCTATTAGTTTTTTCGTGGGAATGAAGCATTTGTAAGGTTTTGTGAGATTTTTTTTTCCTCCCATGCAGGGCAGATAAAAGATTGGAAAGAAGGCAGGCAAAGGTAATGATTCAAGTTTGATCATGAAATATGTATTTTCAAATGTAGTTTTTGTGTGTTGCTCTTTTTTTAACAAAAGGATGAAAAGAGCAGTGTAAATGGAATGGAAAGTGGAGATTGATTTCTGCACATTGTGTCGCAGAAATGGATGTGATGGGGTAAAGAGATTACAAAGTTAAAATTGTGTAAATGGGATGGAGGCAGGTCCATCCACCATAGCCTCCCAGTTCCAACTGTCCAGGGATGTCTTGGTTTGCCAGACATGTTATCCATTGCACAGCTGGCCCAGAGCTTCCTGGCTGGTTGGTCCTGCATGCCTCCTGACTTTCTCTGACCCCAGGCTTTCCCAATTATCTTATAAGGGAAAGAAATTAGTAGAGAATGAGAAAAATGGGTTTGGGGGGTTATGCATGTGGTTCAGTCAGTAATTTTCATTGCACAAGCGTGGAGACCTGATTTCAGATCCCCAGAGTGATGTTAAAAAAAAAGCTAGACATGCATGGCACCACATGCCTGTAACACCAGCACTGCCAAGATGGACACATGAGGATTCCCTGGAACTTGCCATTCAGGAGCTCCAGGTCCAATGGAAAACCTTGTGTCAAAAACATAGTGTGGAGCTGGGAGGTGGTAGCACACACCTTTAATCCCAGCAGGTGAATCTCTGAATTCAAGGCCAGCCTGGTCTATCGAGCTAGTTCTAGGACAGCCAGGGCTACATAGAGAGGCTCAAAAAAGCAAAATATATAATATATGTATAATGTGGAGACGTGGTAGAGGGAGACAACTCATGTTAACCCCCCAGTCTTCACACATATTTGTGTGCATGCACGCACACACGCGCACACACACACACACACACACATAGGCACACGCACACACACGCTTAGAGGCAGTTTGTGCTAGGAAGGCCCACTAGCTACTCTAGAGAAGCAAAGCAGAATAAAGGCAACAGAAAAGAGTATGGCTCAAGCCAATGCAGGGTTAAGAAGCAGCTGTGGAGTTGGGAGGAAGCTGTGGTGAGAGATCCAGCAAGTCTCTGGATGAAAGGGTGAGTGGCAAGAATCGCATCTTCTTGAAGGTCACTGGAGAGGCAAATGATTCATTTTAGTATTTAGATTACAAGCACATATCTGCTACTGTGCTAAAAAGCTGAGTGCTGTCCTCATATAGCTCAGCTGTTAATTTGTTTTGTTGTATGTTTGTTTGTTTTAAATTTGGGGGAATTTAATGTATGAATACTTTACTTACATCATTGTCTAACTCCTTCCTCTCCTTTCTACTCCTCTTCTACTTCTCGAATCCATGGCATCCTAATCTTGAAACATTATTGTTTTATACACACACGTGAATACAACCCGAGTCCCTTTAGTTCTACTTGTATGCATATGTGTTTAGAGATGTTGGTATTGGATAACTGATCTCCAGGCCTCATCCCTACAAAAGGCTGATTCTTGCTCTCCCAGCAACCATTCATTGTTTATAGCTGTTCATATATAGGTGGAGTCTTGTGCAATTTCCCACATCTTCATCAGCATGCAAACTTGCTATTCATTTACATTGCAATTATGCACGTCATTGAGACATATTTCTACCCACCATTTTTACTTGGTTAATTAATTCTGTGTGCTAGTAACTGGCTGTATCACTCTCATTCACAAATTATCCAAGTAATGTTTTAGAAATGTGAGTCTCCTTGCAAAGTGATGGACATATGAGAGGAAAAGGAAACTACAGGGAAAGCCAGGCAAGTTGAAAAGCCACTGTCATCTACCTGACAGAATAATACAAAAATCAAAGATGTACTGCAGGCTTTTGTATTAAAAGCTTTTAGGAAATAACATAAGACAATATCAGTTGCACCCCAGGGAAGGAGGTGCTCCCGCAAAATTCTGAATACTAACTATAAATTGTTCCTTTTTGTCTCTGAAATTAAGAACCACTGGCTTTTTTTAAGGCATCACAAAGAAACTAAAAATACAGAGAGGAGACTGTCTGTATTGTGTGTATCCAACAGAATACTAGGGACATAGAATCAACACAAATCAGTAACAAAAGGAAGCAGGAAAAGTAGACAGGCAGCTTGAAGGCAAGAATCTAAATAGTACACCACATACAAAAGAGCCTCAGCATCCTCACTTGTTTGAAAAATAGCTAAAATTGCAAATGGTTCTTTAAATGCAGACACATACAGCATTGTTAATAAGTCTATGGTCCGGAGCAATGGCTCATCAGCTAAGAGTGTTTTCTCTTCTTGCAGAAGACCTTAGTTAGCTCCCAGCATGTTCAAAAACAAACAAACAAACCAAACCAAACCAGAAAAAACAACAACACCAAAAAAACATACTGCCTATGAGTCCAGCTCCAGAGAATCTGATGCCTTCTTCTAGTCTTGGCAGCTACTTGTGCACACATGCCTTCCCTGCCACAGAAATGCAAATATACACATGCCCATATCATTGGACTTTGAATGAATTAGACGCTCTTCAACCTTTTCAATTAGAGTGTACAGTGGCTTTAACATTGTGAATAACACCTTGTCACTTACCGTGGTTACACTTGATTATGTACACACCCAATCAGTCCACTCCAATATATCAATCTTACAGAATATAACACACATCCATATCATAGTATGTTCAAAATGTGCTCATGGCAGCACTGATAACAGTAGAAAGTGTAGAGTCCACATATCTAATAATAATAGCATGGCTGAACCAACTGGAATACTCATTCCATAGAAGACTGGGCAGAATAAAAACAGGCAATGCCACACTGCACCAATTAATCTCAGGAACACCACAAAAATATGAAGAAGCAATCTTAGAAGATCCATACATACTCTAATTTCATTTGCATAAATCTACATAAAGTTCAAAACCAAGATCTTTTCTTCAGGGAAGCATCCATCAGGGACAACTGGAGAGAAAAGCAATGAAAACATTATTACAAACACCGGAGAAAGTGCCTTCCTTTGGGTTGAAAGGAAAAGGGTGGTAAAGAAGACACATGTGGAACAGAGGCAATATCCTGTCTCTAAGGACGAGGGGTTCTTCTGCCATTCACTCCATAATTATTCTTCAAGCTTGTGTGTTTGTATGCACTTTTTCCTCAGTATATATCAATATACATGAAAGAAATGCATAAATATTTCCTTCCTATTATTTATATCCTGACTGCTGTTTCCCCTCCCTCCTCTCCTCCCAGTCCCTCCCCCTTCCACCTCCCCTCTGACTCCTCACCAATCCACCAGTCTCTTTTCAGAAAAGGGATATCAGCCAGTCTTGCAAAATATGGCATATCAATTTGCAGTAAGACTAGGCACCTCTCCTAGTATTAAGGCTGAGGTAAAGAATCCCAAAAGCCCCCAAAAGCATCAGAGACAGCCCCTGCTCCCACTGTTAGGAATCCCAAAAGAATACCAAGCTAAACAACTGTAGCATAACAAAGGGCATAGGTCAGTCCCATGGAGGCTCCCTGATTGTCTGTTCCATCTCTGTGAGCCCTTATGACCCCATGTTAATTGATTCTGAGGGTTTTATTGTGATGTACTTGACCCCTCTGGCTCCTATAATCCTTCCTCCCCCTCTTCTGCAAGTTTCCCATTATGCCCAGATCCATGAAGTCCCCCAAAAAACCAACAAGGAGACCAAGTCCTGTATGTAAAAGCAAGAGCCTTTATTTTATACAAGTTTGCAAACTTGGTCTCTCCGTGTGTCCAACAAATTGGAATAAACAGAGAGCCCCAAGCTCAGTTAGAGTTGAGTTTTTATAGTAGTAAAGGTTGAGGAGAGGGATTTCTAAGGTTCAGGACGGGATCCCGATTGACTGACATTTGTCTAGGGGTACCCTGGTGATTGTGTGCTGGAAGGCGATCCTATCTACAAYGGTTGGAACGTTAGGAATTTCCTTTGGATGGTCTGTTCTTGGGTGGTGCCTGGGTGGTCTCAGTTTGTGGTCCTTTCTGCAACCAGGTATTGCCTTAGGGTAACCTTCTGAGACTCAGGCCTCTGTTAAACTTATCATGGCTGAGTCCTACTCTGGCAGGTGATAATGGTTGGAAGAACTTCCTTTGGGTGACCTGTTTCTATTAAGCTTATCATGGCTGACTCCTTCAGTTCCTTGAATTCTGGCTAACATTCAGCTGTGGGTCCAGAGATTCATGTGTGCTTCCATCAGTTACTGAAGCCTCTCTGATGACAAGTGGGTTAGGCACCAATCTATGAGTAGAGGAAGATATCATTAGAAATAATCTCATTGACTTTTTTGTGTTGATCATGTTTGGTTCTATCCTATTTATTATCCTATTTATCCTAGGCCTCTAGCCTATCCAGCCTCTGAGTCGTTGCCCTCCAGGCAGTGTGCTTCCGTTGTGGCATGTGTCTCAAGCTGGACCAGTCATTGGTCGGCCATTCACACAATCTCGGCACCATTTTACCCTAGCACATCTTGTAGGCAGGATAAATTGTAGGTCCAAGTTTGTCTGTCCGGGTTGGTGTCCCAATCCCTCTACTGAAAGTCTTGCCTAGTTACAGGAGATGGCTGGATCATGATCTGTATCCCCTTTGCTAGGAGTCTTAGCTAGGTTCGCCCTCAAGATTCCTAGAAGATTCCATTGTACTAGGTTTCTAGATTGTCCCTAGGTGCCCCACCAATTCCAGTTGTCTCTCTCAGTACCATGGTCCTCCATCCTCCCTCCACCCGATCCCTCCTGTTCCTTCCCCAATGTCCCTCTTCCTTTGGTATCAATTCTATTTCCCCTTCCCAGGGAGATTCAATCTTCCCCACCTTGAGCCCTCCTTGTTACTTAGCTTCTCTGGGTCTGTGGATTGTAGCATGGTTATTCTTTTACTTTAAAGCTAATGTCCACTTACAAGTGAGTACATTAATATGTTTGTCCTTCTGGGTCTGTGTTACCTCCCTCATAATTTTTTTTCGACTTCCACCCATTTGCCTGCAAATTTCATGTCATTGTTTTTAACAGTTGTATAATACTCTTATTGTGTAAATGTACCACATTTTCTTATCCATTTTTCGCTTAAGGGATATCTAGGCTGCTTTCAGTTTCTGGCTGTGTTGAATAAAGCAGGTATGAACACAGATGAGCAAGTGTCCTAGTGCTAGGGTGGAGTACCCATTGTGTATATGCCCAGGTATTGCTGGGTCTTGGGGTATATTGATTTCCAATTTTCTGAGAAACAGCCAAAGTGGGCATACAAGTTTTTACTCACACCAACAATGGAGGAGTGTTCCCCTTGCTCCACATCCTCATTAGCATGAGCTGTCACTTGTGTTTTTGATCTTAGTTATTCTGGCAGGTATGAGATAGAATCTGAGTTGTTTTGATTTGCATTTTCCTGATGACTAAAGATGTTGAACATTTCTTCAAGTGTTTCTTGATCATCTGAGATTCCCTCATTCAGAATTCACTGTTTAGACCTGTACCTCATTTTTAAAATTGGATTATTTGTTTTTTTGACATCTAGTTTCTTCAGTTCTTTATATGTTTTTGATATTAGCCCTCTGTCAGATGTGGGGTTGGTAAAGAACTTTTCCTGTTCCATAGGCTGCCATTTTGTTCTATTGATTGTGTCCTTTGCCTTACAGAAGCTTTTCAGTTTCAGGAGGTCCCACTTAATTGTCAGTCATAGTGTCTAGGCTATTGGTGTTAAATTCAGGAAGTTGTCTCCTGTGCCAATGCATTCAAAGACGTTGCACAAATTCACTTCTATTAAGTTCAGTGTATCTGCTTTTATGTTGGAGTCTTTGCTCCATTTGTAATTAAATTTGGTGGTGACAGATCTAGATCTATTTGTATTATTCTACATGCCAACATCCACTTATACCAGCACCATTGGTTGAAGATGATTTTTTTTACAATGTATATTTCTGGTTCTTTGTTGAAAATCAGATGTTTATGGATTTATGTCTAAGTTTTTTATTTGATTCCATTGATCAACCAGTCTGTTTTTTATGCTAATACCATACAGTTTTTATTACTGTAGCTCTGTAGTAGAGCTTGAAATCAGGGATGGTGATACCTCAGAAAGTTCTTTGATTGTACAGGATTGTTTTAGGTATGCTGTTTTTTTTTCATATGAAGCTGAGTATTATTCTTTCTAGATCTGTAAAGAATTGTACGGAGGGATTGGATTGAATTGTGTGGATGGGGATTGGACTGAATCTGTAGATTGCTTTTGGTAAGATGACCATTTTTACTAGTTAATCCTACCAATCCATGAACATCAGAGATATTTCCATCTTCTGATATCTTTTTCGATTTCTTTCTTCAAAGACTTGAAGTTATTGTCATGCAAGTCTTTCGCTTGCTTAGTTAGAATTATCCCAAGATACTTTATATTCCTTATGACTATTGTGAAGAGTGATGTTTCCCTATTTTCTTTCTCAGCCCATTTGTTGCTTGCATATAGGAGGGCTATTTATTTATTTATTTATTTATTTATTTTGGTTAACCTTGTATCCAGTCACTTTGCTGAAGAAGGTGTTTATAAGCTGTAGAAGTTCTGTGATAGAATTTTTGGGGCCATTTATGTATACTATCATATCTGCAAATAGTGATACTTTGACTTCTTCCTTTTCAATTTGTATCCTTTGATCTCCTTTAATTGTCTTATTGCTCTAGCTTGAACTTTAAGTACTATATTGAATAGATAAGGAGAGAATAAACAACCTTATCTTGTTTGTGATTTTAGTGAAATTGGTTTGAGTTTCTCTCCATTTAAGTTGATGTTGGTTATGGGCTTGCTGTAAATTGCCTTTATTTTGTTTAGTTATGTCTCTTGTATCCCTGATTTATCGAAGACTTTTATCATGAAAGGTTATTAGATTTTGTTAAAGGCTTTTTCAGCATCTAATGTGATAATCATGATTTTTTTCAATTTGTTTATATGGTGAATTACACTGACAGATTTTCATATGTTAAACTATGATCTCTGTGATGAAGCCTATTTTATCATGATAGATTGGTCTATAAATCTCTTTCTTTATTGAATCTTTATGTAGTTTGGGAATCAGGGTGACTGTGGCCTTATGAAATGAATTTGGCAATATTCCTTCTGCTTATATTTTATGGTATAATTTGTGAAGTATTGATATTAGCTCTAGAATTCTGCACTAAAACCTTCTGGCCCTGTTTTTATTTATTTTTTTCTGGAAGACTTTTAATAACTGCTTCTATTTTGCTTCTATTTCCTTTGGAGTTATAAGTTTACTTAAACTGTTTATTTGATCTTGCTTTAACTTTGGTAAGTGGTATCTATCAAAAAAATCCATTTATTTTAGATTTTCCAATTTCGTGGAGTACAGATTTTTTGAAATATGACCTAATGATTCTTTGGATTTCTTCAGTACCTGTTGTTATGCCTCCCCTTTGTTTCTGATTTTCTTAATTTGAATAATCCCTCAGTGTCTTTTAATTAGTTTGGATAAAGTTTTTCTGCTCTTGATAAATTTTCTCAAAGAACCAACTCTGTTTCATTGATTCTTTGTATTTTTCTCCTTGTTTCTATTTTATTGATTTCAGTACTCATTTTGATTATTTCCTTCCATCTACTCTTCATGGATGTGTTTGTTTCTTTTGTTCTAGAGCTTTTGGGTATGTAGTTAAGTCACTAATGTGAGATTTCTCCAGTTTCTTTATTTAGGCACTTAGTGCTATGAACTTTCCTCTTTGTACCACTTTCATTGTGTCCCACAAGTTTGGGTATGTTGTGAATTTATTTTCATTGAATTTTAGGATGTCTTTAATTCCTTTATTTCTGCCTTTACACAGTAATAATTCAGTAGAGAGTGGTTCATTTTCCACGAGTTTGTAAACTTTCTGTTGTTGTTGAAATACAACTTTAATCTCTGGTGTTCTGATAGGATACAGAAGATTATTTCAATTTCTTGTATCTATTGAGAGTTGGTCAGTTTTGGAGACTGTTCCAAGAGGTGCTGATTTTTCCTTTGATGAGTCAAAAGTGTCCCCTGTTTCTTTGATTAACTTTGGTTTGGAGTCTATTATTTGATATTAGAATGGCTACAACAGCTTATTTCTTAGGTCCATTTGCTTGGAAAATCTCTTTCCAAACTTTTACTCTGAGGTAATGTCTATCTTTGATGTTGAGGTGTGGGTTTTTTTTGTATGCAGTGGAAGAATGGATTCTGTTTTTTTCACATACATTCTGCTAGTCTGGCTAGTCTGTGCCTTTTAGTTGGGAAGTGTGTGTGTGTGTGTGTGTGTGTGTGTGTTTCTGTGTTTTCCTTCTTAGGGGTTTGCTGTGAGTTTATTTCCTGTGTTTTCACGGGTGTAATTTACCTCCTTGGGTTGGAATTTTCCTTCTATAACTTTCTGAAGGGCTGAATTTGTGGACAAATAGTGTTTAAATTTGACTTTATCATGAAATATCTTGTTTTTTCCATCTATGGTGATTGAATGCTTTATTAGATATAGTAATCTGGGCTGGCATCTGTGGTTTCAGACTCTGCAGGATATCTATCATGTCTAGGCCTGTCTGCCTTTTCGAGTCCACATCGAGAAATTGGGTGTAAGTCTGATAGTTCTGCTGTTATATGTTACTAGGCCTTTTCCTTTCACAACTTTTAATACTTTTTTCTTTGTTCTCTGTGTTTAGTGTCTTGATTATTATGTATCAAGGGGACTTTCTTTCCTGTTCCAGTCTACTTGGTGTTCTGTAAGCTTCTTGTACCTTTATAGACATTTATTTCTTTCAGTTCGGAAAGTTTTCTTCTATGATTTGTTGAATATATTTCCTTAGTCTTTGAGCTGGATTCTTCTCCTTCTTCTATTCCTTTTATTCTTAGGCTTGGTCTTTTCATGGTGTTCCAGATTCCCTGGATGTTTTATGTCAAGGACCTTTGAATTTATCATTTTCTTTGACCTATGTATCTGTTTATTCTATCACATCTTCAATGCCTGAGATTCTCTCTTCCATCTCTTGTATTCTGATGGTGATGCTTGCTTCTGTAGTTCCTGTTTGTCACCTAGAATTTCCATTTCCAGAATTCCCTTAGTTTATGTTTTCTTTATTTTTTCTATTTCTTTTTTTGGTCATAAACAGTTTTAGTCACTTCCTTCACCGGTTTGTTTTTCTGGGATTTCTTTAAGGGATTTATTTATTTCCTATTTAAGGACCTCTATCATCTTTTTATAAGTTGTTCTTAAGGGTTTTGTTGTTGTTGTTGTGTGTGCTTCATCTGTTTTGAAATATTCAGGACTTGCTGTAATAGCTTGGCTGAGCTCTGGTGTTAATATATTTCCATGGCTATTGTTGATTGTATTCTTATGCTGGTGTTTAGGTCTCTGGGTTGGAGGTGATCATAAGTGCTAATTTCTCAGGTTTGTTTTTAGATGGGTGTTTCCCCCCCCTTGGTTTCTCTATCCTCTCTGGTCTTCTTACTGGAGTGGTCTTTGGTAGAACATGGAGTTTCCACCCAAGTTGGGGGCTGGGTTTCTGGCAGGCAGAGTGGCCTCTGGTCTAGCCAGGGTTCTACTGGTGTCCTGGGTGCCAGTGTGGCTTCTGGGAACTTGGTTTGCTGGCATGGTGTCTGGTAGAACAGGGGTCTTCCACTGGAATTGTGGATTGGGGAACTTGGTGCTGGTGTGGCCTTTGGTGTAGCAGGTGGTCTTCTGCAATAGGCATGAGCAGGATAGGGTGATGAGGGGAGCAGGGGTTAGGGATCTGGGTCCTGGCATGGTCTCTCACATAAATATTTTATAATACATGAATAAATCAGATGACTAGGAGACAAACCTTTCAGAAACAGGCAGCAGTTATTGTCAGAAATCAGAATCAGGATCCAGGGTCTTGACCATGGCAGAGGAAAGGAAGAGGCTCGAGTGGAGGCTCATTACAGGCCAGATAGAAGCAATAGGTTGTAATAAAGGCTTGGATACAGTAGCAAAGCAAAGTAAAAGAAATGAAGATTAACTGATGATTCCCTCGGGCATTTGGCATGATAAATAATCCATTACTATAGAGGCACAGCAGAGGATGGAGAACAGTGTAGAAGAGGAAAAGAAGAAGGATGGTTGGAAAGATCCTGGTCACATTGTATTGAGTACCCATGTATGAAATCCCTGGAGAGATACCCAAGGGAGTTGAGGTCCTCCTTCCCAATGCTATTTCACAACAGGCACTTTTTTCAAATTGTCCACAAAGAAAAGTTTTCCCCATATCTCTCACCTATAAGGTAGCTCGACAAGCACTGTAGAGGATCCAGTGAGACAGAAGTAGCCATCTATTCCCAAAAGTTCACACTGCAGGTGAAGACACGGGACAAATGGAATGGAACATCAGCTAAAATCAACTAAAAATAGGGATCAAGGATACAGAGTTTAGTGGAGAAGGAAGAGGGACAGAGATAGTAAGCAGAAAGATGATTCATAGATAGGTGATAGAGGATTGGTTAGATATAGAGGTGATAGATTGATAGTTTGGTGATTGATAGATGACAGATGGATGATAATAGATTAATGGATGGATAGATAGATGACAGATACATATGTATTGATAGATTATGTATGTATGGATAGATAATTAATGGATAGCTGATAATAGATGATGAATATATATATATATATATGAGATGATAGATAAAAGACAGATGAATAGACATATGGGTAAATGATAGATATAGACAGACAGACAGATCGATGGATGTCAGGTGTATGGATAGACAGACAAATAATGAGGGAGATAAGATAAATTCTAAATAATTTCTGATCTGTTTGTGAGAACATATTTAGGACTTAGACAAAGATTAAACATCAGCATTGGACATAGAAGGTCCTTCATATGTAAAGATCAGTATATAGCACAGTCTACTCAGAGCAGGAGAAACAACAGAGATGAGCAGGGCAGGATGGAGCCATTTTCCTCAGCATCTAAATGACAGGTAAGAATCCAAATATCAAAGAATGCTGTTCAGACAGTAGGCTCCAAAGAGTCAGGACAAGAAGTGATGAAGATTTTAGCTAGACTTGGGAAGGACAAATGAACATGCATGGGCAAATTCAAGAACTATTGCTCAGGATGAATTAACTTTAAATGGATTGGAAGTAAAGAAAGGCTAAAGGAGTAGGATAGTTTCCAGGGTGTCTGTGACAGTAAGTTACACAGCTATAGTGCTTAGCTATGGCTATTCCACCTCTAGCTAGGGAAAAAAAAGAGCCCAAGGTGGGAGCTGTGCACTAGATCTTTGCATGGGTCTGTGGATGCATGATGCCTTGGCTTTCTCTGTGTGATCACGGCATAGACCTGTAGTTCTGGCACCATCAGCAATGCTGACACCAACTTTTACTTGCGGAAATATTGCAGGTAGGATGTTCAATTACTGAATTACTCTAGAGTCACTGTAATAGGTGAAAATGTCCTTGAAAGAGTGATGTTCATGATCTCCATGGGGGAGGAAGTAAAGAACAAAGGTTGAAAGCAAATTACATAAATTCAGGCTCTTTGGAAATGCCAAGAACAATGGATATCATAAGAAAGGTAAACATAATAAGTATTTAGCAATGAAAACATTACACAGACAAAAGTTACTAATATTGAATATCCACCTTGACTATTATAAACTATTATAAACACACATTGCACACACACCAACCATACAAACATCATGCACATGCATCACACAAACACACATCATTATGTGCACATACTTTATACACACATCACATACATACATCATACACATACAAATTATTCAGCCATCACATAACACATCATATATATATATACATCGTTCAGACATACAGCACACACATACACACCTCAGACATGTCACATACAAATCACATACATATCACAAGCACTCCATACACACAACGCACATACACACACACACACCATACACACATTATACGTATCACCATACATACACTACATAAACACTCACATTGCATGTATAAAATTTGTAAGTGGACTTTTGCTCCACCTGTTTGATTGTTTTTTCTTGGTTTTCTTGGAGGGATTTATTAATTTCTTCCAATTTTTTGTTTGTCTTTCCCCCCATTTCTTTAAGAGTGTTTTTCATTTCCTCTTTAAACGTCTCCATCATTTTCATAAAGTTACATTTAAAGTCGTTTTCTTCTACTTCTTCTGGGTTAGGATGATCAAGTCTTCATGTGTGTGACCACTGGGTTCTGGTGTTACCATGTTGCTTTTTAGGTTGTTGGATATGGAAGCCCAGTCAAAGTGCCAGCATTGCTGAGATCCTCACCTCTAAGAAAGTGACTTTCTCCCTTCTGTTCTTTACACTCCATTTTTTCAGTCAGCAAGATGGCTGTAGGAGTTCCAGCAATTGCATCTAGGAAGTCCAGAAAACCAATTCTTCCAATATCGTTCTTGTAATCGAGGAAGTATTTCTTAGACTCCTAACTGACTTCCTTCAAGCCTCTCTGAGAAGTTTAGGTTTCATATTTATACTTAACACTCCATCATCATGAAGAGACCAATGGACTTAAGGTTAGTGACGGGCGTGCAATCAGCATTTTCTGTGGAACCTGCAGGATAGAATGTTCACGGGTAGTGAGGACTAAGTTCTCATTTATATCAGATGCTGACACCTGATGTTAAATGTTGCTGATTAAGACATGCAAGTATAAATACATTCTTTAGAAGTGAGGTAATTTATACCAGCAAAGTCAAAAATAAAGCAAAGCCATTGTTCTCAATTAGGCAAGAAGCAGAGATGAAAGGGCTTTCATCATTCAAACCTCTGATTTATCAGTGACAGTTAGTGTTCTAAATAATGCCTGTGCATACATTTAATAAAAGATTATTGAATAGAATAGCAAACATTTAACTTGATGCCATCATTTTAAATAATAGCCATCTATGTGTTATATACTTTGACATTTAATCAATCCTTTAATGAAAGGTGTTGAGACAGCTGGGAATTTTTCCTGTTGCCTATCTTGATGGGTGATATGGTGATACATGTCTCATTGAAGATATACAGGTACCTCACACACATTAAATTCGCTTGGGTTTAAGGCCAATTCACATCAGGGAGCCTTAATGATGAAAATGGTGGTTCAATTGCTGCCCCACTTGTGGACTGCCTGAGGGAATTGGTACAATCTGTTTATTCTGAACCTCATTCCAAAAGGTGAGGTTTAGGGGAAGTGCAGTTATACAGATAAGGGTTTATCTGGGAAATTCTGCATTGACCCATGAGATACAATAATTTGAGAATCATTAGGTCCAGCAATTTTCTTTTACTAGATTTATTTTTCTTCTACTGTTTACAATTAAATAATAGTTTAAATGTAATTTCTGTGGTATAAATTGCACCCAGACTAGGGATGGCATCATATCACACCCCTTGTTCTCTTCTCTACACCTCCTCTCTAGTCTCGGCAGTCCTGTCTCCTGTCCCTGCTCCCATCTGGTGCTAATGCAAGGAATCTGTGGAAGGAGAGGATCCTAGTCTTGCTTCTTCCCTCTTTCCATACATGAAGTCATACCCGTGTCTTCAATTCTTCTCCAGAAGATGAAGATGAATGGACCATTCAGATCTTCTGGCTTCCCAATCTGACCTTTTGCTTTCCTTTCAAATATGTAATTTACAGCTTGCTCATTTTATACCATCAATACGTGGGGCGCTTTCCTATTGTCTAACAGCTCTGCCTTTTCAGTGTGGAAAACGTTGCTGTTTTGACATTCCAGTTTGGCAAACAGGTTACATTGAAATAGTAAATGCCTTTGTTTATCTTTCCAGGTCTTTCTTCCCCTCATAATGTTTGCTGTTACAGAAACAAGGAAATTCCTCATTTTCAAAAATTATTTGTGAAAATGGATTTCTAACTTTTTAACATATTTCCTCTATTAGTTTATGAGTAGGAAAGTGTTTTCAATTTACTTTTCTTGATCAAAACCAAACTTGAAAAATGCGTAGCATTCTGCACCGTCTGTACCAAGCTGCTGGAATCACCCATCTGTTTCAAATCGCGGTTCTGCAAGTACATTCCTGCGTTTGCTGTTTTGCATAATTAAGTTCATTAAAGGAACACCCTTGAGTTTTAATATTTAGGGTAATAAATTTGAACTCTGGCATTCTGGAGAGCATACGTTAGTGGGTGGAATTCTGATGAATTTGGCTATCTTATTCCTCGGGGCTTGATTTAGTACAGGGCAGTCAGTAACCTAAAGCATACCGAGGAAAGGCAGAGTTTAACCTCACATTTCCATATTTTAATGACAGACTAACTAGAAATGATTAAGTAATGATGATTTAGATTATGCTCTTTCTCTCATCATGGTTTAGTGTAAGATTTTAATGATCGTTGGTTTGACTTTTTGTCATTTGTTTCCATCCTGCTGCTGTCAGCAGCGCATTCCCTGTGTATTGGTACATCTAGAATATCTTAATATAATAATTATTTTTAAATGTTTTCTGAAACTTGTACAAAGCTGTGGTATTTTTACTTGTGTGAGAAGTTGCATGTGTTATGTCATGCATTGGAATGTGAGTATACTTTCTTTCCATGGACCTGACTATGGTTGTGGTTCTGATCCCTTTGGCGTGGAGGTTTTATACCTGGCACAGGACTGTCTTTTGTCAGGCAAGCCTTGTGAGTCTGGCACCTCAGGCCAGATCTGAGGCTCCTAGTTCCTTCACAGGAGCTGATGGAAGAGAACAGAAGTGGTAAGTGCTGATCTGGGCCCTCTGCTGTACTCTTAATAGTTGTAATTTAATATTTTATAATTTAAATAATCTAGATAAACATTATTAGTCTGGCTTGTCTCTTCCTGTTTTTGGTTTACTTCTACTATAGCCATCTCTCCCTTCAAGTTCACATTGTGTCCTTTCTCCGGAGTGTCCTCATTTATGAATCCTCGTTTATCCTGCATCCTGGTTGGTTTCTATTGTCAAACTGACACAACTAGAAATACCTGGGAAAAAGAAACCTCAATTTAAGAATTGTTTAGAAGCCTGGCGGTGGTGGTGCACACTTCTAATCCCAGCACTCGGGAGGCAGAGGCAGGCAGATCTCTGTGAGTTCGAGGCCAGCCTGGCCTACCAGAGCTAGTTCCAGAACAGCCTCCAAAGCTTCAGAGAAACCCTGTCTCAGAATAAAGAAAAGAAAAAAGAAACTACTGATTGTCCTAAAGTCACTTTGTGAGATTTGTTAGAGATTATCTTGATTGGTGACTGTGGCTGGGGTTCACGTGGGCAGCATCATCCCCTGGTTAAGAGTGTGCCAGGAAGCAGCATGCCCCCATGTCTCACGCTTCCAGATTCCCCCCAGATTTTCCTTTATGATGGGCTGTTACTACAAGTGTAAGTTGAAATAAAGCCTTTCCTCCCCTAAGTGCTTTTAGTTGGAGAGCAACAGAATGAACCTGGAACAATCTGGGAATGAATTATGTGGAGGGAACCCATAAAAGCAGGACTCTGTGGAGTTAGATGATAAAGTAGACACAAGACAAGAAATTATAGTTTGTGGCATAGATGTCTATCTCCCCAAGAATGCTTTGAGTTCTTTGACAGTTCACTGGCCTCATATCTGTATTGGTCTGCCTTGGCCTCCTGCAGCTAGGGGTCACATTATGGTTACCATTGACAAGTATCATGATTACATTTCTATAGTGGATATTAATACGGGACATTCTTTTTACCTAACATATTGTGAGGTGAAGCACTGTCTGACCTCACAATTCCTAGGGCCTTTATACTTTATGAAGGTTACACTAACTAGAATAGGTTTATGTGTTTCCATATGCCTGTGATCCTAAGTTCTCAGGAAACTGAAGCAGGAAGCTTGCAAGTTCAAGGCCAGCCTGGGCTATGTAGCAAAACTCTATCACAAACATAAAACAGCAAAACAAAATGCAGTTTGATGAACCCCCGTTGAGTGCCTTCTCTTTGCTTACTGAACATGTTTCCTCTTTACTGACAACCTCTCTAGAAAACCATATGTAACTCTTGCCAGGTGGCGGTAATGCACACTTTTAATCCCAGCATTCAGGAGGTAGAGGCAGGTGCATCTCTGTGAGGTCGAAGCCATCCTGGTCTACAAGAGCTAGTTCCAGGACAGGCTCCAAAGCTACAGA
>LOJH01004004.1:6245-30996 GCA_001685095.1 Ellobius talpinus
TACACACAGACAGAATATTGTATACATAATAAATAAATAAATAAAATTAAAAAAAAGACTAGCAGCAGGGACAAATTAAATCTACCTGCAATCTAGCAACTGGATTTCATTTTTCTTCTGCTTTTTACATAGATGCCATATTTCAAAAAAGCAAAATATTTTTCAAATTTTTCTTACTTTTTATCTATCTAGAGATCTTGAGAGTATTAGGTAGGATACATGGAATTATTTAGTTCAGAGATTAGACTATTATTCTGTAATTAATAGGTGGTAAACCGTGTCTGTGTTATGGTTTGCAGTAAGAATTCATTAAGGTCTTAGCTCTGAAGGCAATACTTTTAAAGAATGTGTGACAGTGTTGATTGATTTTTATTCTTGTATGTGCTAGTTTTCCTGTGTGTTAGGCTTTATGGTAGAGGCTGTCAAAATGAAGCTCTTCTGTCCATTTTAGATATGATTAAATTGAGGCTAGGGAGATGAAGTAACTCAGACTATCCTGGTCAGGGACTAGAACCTAATCACCCCAGCTCATTCAGCTCCTCAGGGGTCTGCAGGGCAAGTGGGCCTTCTGAAGTCTGATTATCCTTAGAAACACCTTTGCTGTTGTTTGAGTTCTGTATTAATGCTTTGTTGTTGTTGTTGTTGTTGAAACACTGCTTTTATTTAGGGGGAAAAAACCAATCCGGTTATTTAGACTTTGATGTCTGGAGATTTTTTAAAAAATATATTCTTTTCTTTTTACATTTTTATTTATTTATTTTTATTTTATGTGCACATTTGTCTGAGTGAGGATGTCAGATTCCCTGGAACAAAAGGACACTGGATCCCTTGGTGCTAGAGTTTCATGTCTCTTGTCTCAGGCTCCTGAGTACTAGGACCACAGGCATTTACCACAATGCCTGACTGATAGTGCTTGTCTTACAGATAGTCTAATTTTGTCATTTCCCCCCAGATCACCTTGCAGTCTCCCTTTCTTCAGCCCATTTTACCCCCTCCCCATTTTGACTCTATCACACACCATTTCTCTTCTCTAATTCCATGGCATTATTTTTATTTTTATTTTTATTAAGTACCAAATATTGACATAATGACAGTTTACTTGAGCTGGAAATGTAATCTTATTTCTAGTTTATAATATTAATTTCATTCTGTGATATTTTTATCCTGACTTGCCTTTGACCTCTGGCATGTAGGAGGGAAAGTTAGGATGCTGCTTACCAAGTTCATTGAGAGTAGGGACTTTGTTCAATAGCCATCTGATTGATTCTAACTGGCAATTGAAATTAGAGGGATAGAAACAACAAAACTGGGCACAGGTGGATCAAATCGGCAACAAATTTGATAATTTCACAATCTTATTTATATTGAAAAGTTCTCCTAGGCACATCTATAAGATGGTTAGAATTTCCTAGGAATAAGAATTTTATTTCTATTGGTTTACTTCTTTTGGGTCTCCTTGCAGTTTTTGACCCTATCTGAGATGTGCCTTCTTGGATCTCTCATAGAGACTTCAGATTCATTATGAAGAAAACTGCACATCAAAGGCATAGAGGGATTCTTTTCTGCCAAGATCAGAAAGTCTAGTCTCAAACCAAGAAACAATTACAAAATGAACAGAACTGGTTGAAACATCTATCTTGTTAGAATCCACCAAAACAAACAAACCCTGTCGTCTGAAAGAATGACAAATTCAAGTACAAATTAAGCATCTACTCAAGTTATAATATTAACTGGGAAACTTATACTATTTCAGGGAAATCAAGTAGTAAGGAATTTACAGAAAATTCCAGTTAATAAGTTTGGAGGACCTGTAGAAGATTTTTTAGACCATCAGTTTTCAAATGCTAAAAAAGTAGTGATTTAAGGAAAAACCATCAACAGGTGCGCATTGAATGCAAGGTTGGCTATGATACATGTCCTCGTTCTTGCCTATTATGCATAAGGCCTCTTTACCTAAATAGGCATCTAAAATAGTACAATGTACCCGAGTTTGAGTTTGTTCATACGATGCAAGTCACCTTTTGACAGGTATGCTATTGATGTGTTTCTTTTGGTGTATAGCACAAGACCCACAGTCTTGGTACTATTAACTTGAATAGCTTTGTTTAGGATGTGCCTGTCCAGTTTCTACACTACAAAGTTACTGCCTTCCTCTTTGGCATTGGTGATATTTTGTTAGGAGACACTCTAAGACTGTGTAATTGTTTGTAGCTCCTCAAATTTTGAATATATTTTAATGTTCACTGACACTCTTCATCCAAATCACAGTTTGAGTATCCCTAATATCACAGTCCAGTATGTTTTAAAATTTACAACCATTTTGGCACAGTGTAAATTAGCTTTTTTTTTATTCCCTGTGGCAAACTATTGAGAATATCTAAAGAGAGGATCAGTGTCTTAGGGTTTCTATTGCTGTGAAGAGACCATGACTGTGGCAACTCTTATAAGGAAAACATTTAATTGGGATTGCTCACTTCCAGTTTCAGAGGTTTAGTCCATTATCATCATGGTGAGGAACATGGCAGCAGCGTGCAGGTACACTTACTGCTGGAGAAGTATCTGAGTGCTTTTCTTCATGCAGGCAACAGGAGGTGGTCTGAGTGTCACACCAAGGGAAGCTTGAGTAAAGACACCTCAAAGCCTATGACCACAGTGACACACTTTCTCTAACAAGGCCACACCTACTTCAACAAGGCCATACCTTCCAATAGTGACACTTCCTGTGAGATTATGGAGACCAATTGCATTCAAACTGCAATTTAATTTCAGTATATTCTGGCTCAAAGTTTCAGGAGTATCACTTCAGGTCAGCTGGCTGTTTCTGGGGTTGGTAGGAGCAGAGATGTACACTTGTAGCTACCACAAAGCTGTTGAGGGAAGACTAGGACAAGACATAGCCTGTCAAACATGTCCCAGTGACCCACCTCTTCCATCTTGACCCTGTCAGCTCCCAAATATGAGTCCTATATCTTAGCATCATATTTTTTCTCTTGTGCTTTATTTTTTTTGACAGAAAAGAGTGTTTTGTATTCATCTTGTAATTTTTCAGTTCTAGCCCTAGACCCAGTCCTTGGCCCCTATGTTGACTAATTGGGCTGGGGTTCTTATGGTGCAGTCACTTCTCAGTGATTGAATCTACCAAGCTTCAGCACATGAGTCTCTGTTAGGAAATATCACTTCATATCTGAGCTGTGTCAAACACTCATCACACCTCATGTCACAAGGGGTGACATTAGAAAGGAACACACTGGGAATGTTTTATAAAATTATCTTCCAGCTATAAGGTGTAAATGAAACAAGTGAATTTCATGTTTAGAATTGGGTTCCATCCCCAAGACATGTCATTATGTATCTGTAGAGATCCCCAAATTAAAAAATAATGCTTAAATCTAAACACAATTTGGTTTCAAGTAAGTGCAATAAATAAGTTTTTTTTAAAAAAACAACAACAAAAGACACCTCTATTCTTAGAGCCACTCTTTGTTCCTTTTAGGAGACAGTAATGTTCAGGAGCCCAAATCTGTACTTGTACTCACTGATTCTAGATCCTGAGTGAAGATAGGAGGGGAAATATTGTATATGTGTGTACATGTATTCTTTTGCACCTATATGTCTGTGTCTTTACCTGTTTCTACTCCCTGTGTAGTCCTGACTTCATGCAGACACGTCTGGTTCTGATCTGGTATCACAGGGCTCACTTGTTCTTGTCCCATGTCTGTAACTCCCTTCCCTGGGACCGAGAGACATAACTTGCACTGCTCAAAGTGTATTTACTTATTTTTCAGTTTTAGACTATACAGAAAATAGTTTCAGAATTGCTAACTTATTCCTCTGAAGATTCTGCTGTTTAGATTTAGCAATTTATTTGGGTTTGAAAAACAAACAACTTTGACCTGAGGGAATGTATTTCAAAGACTTTGCTTAAAAGCTGCTTGGGTTGCCTGTCCCCAGAGCGACCATCATACGTTGGCTATGTAGTTCTATTAGCATCTCATATCAGGATTGGCCTCTCACTTTCTGTATTTATTTTAATATAACATAAAAGTCAGAACTGTGTGACAGGCAGGGCATCTCAGGTACTCTTAGTTCTCCTCTGTTCCATTCACTGGCTATCATGTCCTGCCTGTCCATCCTCTTACATTGTCTACCTGTCCACCCCTCTACATAGTTTCTGGGTCATCTTTTCTATATTCTTGCTCAAGGCTGAATCCATGCAGACTTTATTTTCTCTTATGTCTTATGAAGTCCCAGAACACTATAGATGCTCTTTTAGAAATTTTGTTGAGATATAGCTCATGTATTGTAGCATCCACCTCAGCAAACACTACCCCATTTTCATTCTAGAATGCTGCCACACTCCAGACTCTCCTGGTACCCTTAGTAGTCATTCTCTCCCCGGCCCCCAGTCAGTCTCTGCATACTTCCTATAAGAGGAGTCTTACAGTATGAGGCCATTCTGTACTTTGATATACTTGCTTAGCTGCAAATACTTTCACCAGCTCATAGAATCTGCCCCACTAAATATACTCTTTTATAAGCAATTAAAAGGAGCCAGTTTGAACTCAGATGATATATAGAAATTTCCTGTCCTCAGTTTGAAATATATGCTAAATAGTTCACATTTAAAAGCATTTTATAATTGCCTTATGAAATCTGCTAAAATCTTATTAAAACATGTACGTGCTCAATATAAACCATATCACTGAGAGAATAATAACATTTAATAGATGACTGAGGGGCCAGCTAAGTATTTTCTAGTAAATATGCAGAACATGGGCTGACGAGATGGTAAAGGTACTTCCTTCCAAAACCAACAGCCTGGATTTGATCCCTGGAACCTGCACAGTGGAAGGAGAGAACCAGCTTCTGAAAGTTGTTCTGTGACCCCACCTGTGTGCTGTGGTGCACATGCCTGTACACACACACACACACACACACAAACATAAGTAAATATAAAACATTTAAATATATACACCATTAAATTATTTAAGTTCTTGCTAAAAGCTTAGAGACCACTTTGCAGACCATAATTTCCTTAGTACCACCTTTTATTTTTTCCCTTTGTGGTGGTATGTGTGTATGTGGTGTTTGTGTGGGGTGTGTGTGTGTGATCTATGTGTGGTATGTGTATGATGCATATGTAGTCTATAGTCTGTGATGTTTGGGGAGTATGTAGTGCATTGTGTAGTGTAGCGTGTGCTAAGGTATGTGGTGAACACGGTGTGTGTGTGTGGTATATGTGAGGGTATATGTGGTGCATTGTGTCGTGTGTGCTAAGGTGTGTGGTGAACACAGTGTGTGTGTGGTGTATGTGAGGGTGTTTGTGGTGCATTGTGTAGTGTAGTGTGTGCTATGATGTGTGTGAACACGGTGTATATGTGGTATATGTGAGGGTGTATGTGGTGCATTGTGTAATGTGTGCTATGGTGATTACGGTGTGTGTGTGGTATATGTGAGGGTATATGTGGTGCATTGTGTTGTGTGTGCTATGGTGTGTGGTGAACACAGTGTGTGTGGTATATGTAAGGGTGTATGTGGTACATTGTGTTGTGTGTGCTATGGTGTGTGGTGAACATGGTGTGTGTGTGGTATATGTGAGGGTGTATGTGGTGCATTGTGTCGTGTGTGCTATGGTGTGTGTGAACACGGTGTGTGTGGTATGTGTAGTGCATTGTGTAATGTGTACTATGGTGTGTGGTGAACACAGTGTGTGTGTGTGGTATATGTGAGGGTGTATGTGGCGCACTGTGTAGTGTGTGCTATTGTGTGTGTAAACACAGTGTGTGTGGTATCTGTAGGGGTGTATATGTATGGTATATTGTATAGTGTGTGTGCTGTGGTATATGTAGTTTATATGTTATTTGGGGAGTATAAGGTATGTGTGTAGTGTGTGGTGTATGAAGTATGGATTTAAACTCAGGTCCTCAGGTGGGCAAACACTTTTGCCCACCAAGTCATGGCCACAGTCCCACCCCCTGTTAGATCTAACATTTTTTTCATTAGGTTTCCCTACTCCCTTCCCTCCTCCTTTTTTTAATTTTTAAAATATTTTTGAGGCAGGGTCTAATGGAATCCAAGGGGGCCTCAAACTTGGTTTGTATTCAAGACTGGCCTTTTAATTCCTGATTCTCTTGCCTCTATCTCCTAAGTTTTAATTCTTTTCTGTCATTTAGATGTCATCATTATAGCTTTATAGCACACCCTGCAATGGTAACATCTAAAAACATAAGCACACACATTTGAAGACTACTCAATTTTCCTGAGTATCAGCAAATAAAAAATAACATTTCATTTAAATCTTTGAGGGAAAAAATAGTATGCTTTGTTTAAATAAGAGTTCCCGCAGTAGTATTAGATTTCCTAAGTTTTTACAGAATAAATTTTCTTTCTCTAATTTAGATACTTCTAAAGTTGGGATGACTCACACACACACGCTCTGCCCCTGTGAGATAGCCCTGCCCTGTGACCAGTCTGCTCCCCTCTGTTCCCCCAGAGGTAGCCCTGGCTGCTTTGGGCTTCCCCAGTGGCTCTGGCATTTATTTCTCTGCTATTCTCTGCTATCTACAGTAACAGGCTTCTCTCCCCCAGAGCACTTTCCCTGTGCCCTCGCTCATGCATCATGCTCCTGCTTCCCTCACAAAGACCTCCCTGGGCTTTGTGTGCAAGCTGCTAACAGTTCTGAACATTTTTTCTTTGGATTTTAAATTTTCTTTCCTTTAATTTTTGCTTGTGATGTACCTTTGGAAAGATTTATTTTCAGTTTTATGTATGTGTGTGGGTATTACATGGGGGTGCAGGTGGCCATGGAGGCCAGAGCATAGGATCCTCTGTAGCTGGAGTTGCAGGCAGTTGTGAATTGCCAGATGTAGGTTCCATGCAGCAAGTTCAGGCCCTCTTCTGGAGCAATACACACTCTTAACCCCTGAGCCATCTCTCCAGCGCCAGTGCATTTTTAATCTTTGATGTTTTGTAAATAGTTTCTGTTTGTTCTTTGTTAGTTTTCCCCATGCATGTTTTTTAAACCTTTTCTTTAAAAATTTATTTGTGTGTGTGTGTGTGTGTGTGTGTGATGTTGCAGAGATGAGGAGGAGGCATGCTGTGGCACACATGTGGAGGTCGGAGGTCAGCTTGTTGAGTCAATTTTTGCCTTCCCTCTTTGTCTGGGTACTGGGGTTTGATCTTGTTATGCTTACATCATTGGTGCAAAGGCCTTACCCACAGAAACATCTCACTGGCTCCAGGTTTCTTATTTATATGTAATCAAATGCATCTGTATTTTATTGTGTTGGGTTTGAGTCAAAAGAATATACTCGTATTTTCTGCATGTGTGCATATATAGTTGATCCTCATTGTTTACAGATTCAGTATTGCGAATTTGCCTCCTCATAATCACCAAATTAACATTCTTGGAACTTTCTGGTCATTTTCAGACACTTATCCCACCCTCCAAGTGCCTCAAGGGTTGAGTTGTCCAGAGACTCCCAGGGCCAGTCTTTTTAGAGGAAGACTTCATTATGTAGGCAGATTGATAGGCCACTGACCATGGGGAACCACATTAACTTTCAGGCCCTTTATCCTCTCTGGAGGTGGAGGTTTGAGTCCCTTTCCTGTAGTTAGCATACCTTAGTCCCCATCTTGACTCAGTCCTCTTATCAATCTAAGGATTCTTTCATTGCTGTGAAGAGTCCAAGGGTTTCTGGAAAAAAGGGACAAACCCCAAATCTATATCGTATATTCTCCCTCTTTTGTAATGTCTGTATGATTTGTTGGAGACTAGCCTGTGTCATATATATATCTACCATGACAGTAGGGACTTGTTAACCCTGCTTGCTGGACTTGACATGCTCCACACTTATTTTTGGGCATGCCGCCTCTCCAATCACATGTCTGCGAGTGTTTTTTTTGGGGGGGTTAGATTTCCAAATGGGGTCTATTTCCCAGAAGAAGGGAGTTGGGTATCAGACAGTCCTGAGCAGCTGTTTACTGAAGTATCTGGGTAAGGCTTATTGGGTAGGCTTGAATTGAGTTAGTAAATGAGTAAATTGTGGTATTTCTGAGAAAGGAAAGGCCCTGAAGGATTTTTTTTTTTTTTGGAAGGGATTCCTTTCTGCTTGTTTTCCATCTACTTTGGCACTAACTGACAGTTTCAGGGCTGGTTACTCCAGCTTTATGGGCTTCTGTCACCATGGCTGGAGGGAAGTGATGTCAAGAAAGCGGTGAGTGTGAAGGAAAAAACTGCTCAGGGCCCTGCTTTCCCCCAGCCTCGGTCTAGCCTACCAGGACACATAAAAGGCCTTCCTCCTGACTGAAGGGCCAGTGTGTCATTCTTACATAAGTCATAAAACATGTATCAGATTGCATCCTTGTAGCACAGGAGTTTGGTTCTTCTCGTTAGTATTGTGTAAAGTTACAACATGTAAAAACTCTTTATCCTACTTTCTAAGTCTGCCAATGCGGAAAAAATATATTAAGGAACATTTCTTTTTGGAGCCTGGGGCGTTTTTCCTCTCTAGCTCTTATTTAAAGAGAATATGTAATTTAGATGTTTGAATAAGAATAGGGGAAGTGGCCAAAACCTTTTCAATAGACTAGCTAAAATACACGACTGTTTCCATCAGTGAGAACACAGACAGAGCAGAGTAACATTGGCTTCCCCCACCACTCTCTGGTAGAGCATGTTCCTCTCAGGATGACTTACATCTCCTGGGTATCCTTTTTCTCTCCGCCCTCTCTCCAGGCTCTCTCCTGCTTCACAAAGGATGCAGAACTGTATGTCAGAGTCACAGGAGTATTAGACTCTCACATCTTTCTTTTAATTTAATGTTTCTCCACTCGGGAGCATTGAAAGCGACCTCACTCTCTGTCCCTCAGTGGCTCCAGTCTTCTTGTCAGGCAAGAACCGTGCTTGGCAGGACTGTTTGAGCTGGGCCTTGTGCGCTGGGTTATTCCAGCAGCTGGCTGTCTCTGCTTCGAGCAGTCTCTGGACAGTGAGCTGGGCCTTGTGCTCTGGGTTATTCCAGCAGCTGTCTGTCTCTGCTTCGAGCAGTCTCTGGACAGTGGGCTGGGCCTTGTGCGCTGGGTTATTCCAGCAGCTGGCTGCCTCTGCTTCGAGCAGTCTCTGGACAGTGAGCTGTGTGTGTTGCGGTGCTTTCACTTTCTGCAGCTCTGCAGCAGCCATCTTGGAACTAAGCTGCTTCTCCCTATAGACATCTTCACCTCTCAAGCTGCCCTACTGCCTTGCAGTGTCCATTTAGTTAATAGTGCCAGCCCCACCCAGTGAGATTCCCCAGCGTCCTCACAATATCTTGAATGCCCCTCCGGGTTTAATACTTCACAGCACTGAGAGAGGTGTGGAGCCTGGCTGGTCGTATCCTTCCTCAGCTTTAGTGTTTACTGCTTCTTGTCTCTTCTGTGGCCCTAGTTACTGCTGCTGAGGCAGTAGGGCAGCTGCAGCCTCACCTCTTCTTGGACTGTGATCAAGTATAGGGGACATTATTGCAGGTAGAGGAAAGCTTGCTTAAAGTTTCTATGAAGTAAAAGCTCTCTACATATTTGTACATACTTTTTAACCAGAAAAAAGTTACTACTGGTAAGAAAAAAATCAATGTATATCTAAGTGCAAATATTTATCATTAGTAACTCATAACTTGGTTATTATGGATGTTAAAGGGCATGATAAGAGTACTGGTGCTGCCAGAAAACCAAGACCAGACAAGAAAACAGGAATTCAATCAAATTCAAATGCTGTGGCTCATTTCAGGTTCCTCCACCTTAGGGATAGAAGGGGCTGAACCACTAGGGGGCGTGATTTAACTAGAAAATGTGATGCCTTCTCCCTGCCGCTAGAGACATTGTGGCTCGGTAGGCAAGCAGTTGCCAGTGACAGTAGCTGGTGGCAGTTCCTGAAACTTAAGAAAGGTTTCAGATAAGAGAGAAAGGGGGAAATGAAGGTAAAGGGGAGAAAAGAAGTATGAGGGTAAAGCAAAATAGCCAGCAGTTGTGAAGGAGGTGTCTGTGGATGAAGATATGTTTACCCTCACCCTCAGGAGGCTGAGGAGGGAAGACTGCTTGCTGCAAGTGCAGGACCAGCTTGGGCTACAGAGAGAAACCCGTCTAAACCAAATCAAACCACACCACAGCCCCCAAACACCTATTCATTGAATGCCAGCATTTTTATATTCAAGAATATATATTAGGAAATAAACACCATTTCAGACCTCTAATGCATGCTACTTTCTAAAGAACAAATTTCGGAATCTTTATAGAACAGAAATAGCTAGTGATGATTTTTCTAGTTTCTTTCAAACCCTAGGTTGGCCTTGAACTTAGCGTACTGGTCCTCCCAATTCTCCCTCCCAAGTGCTATGATTACAGTTCTGTACCATCATGCCCAGTTTGTGTGGTCCTGGGCATTGGAACCAGGACCTCAATCATGCTTAGCAAAAACTAAGTCTCAGCCCCTAATGTAGTTTATATGTAGCTTATATGTAGCTATAATTCACATGCTATATTGCTTCTGTGAAGTGTGTCTTTCCATGTCCAGGATAATCACAGCTTGTGCAATTGTCACTACTCTCTATTCCCAGAGTTTTTATCACCACCAGAAGAAGCCCTGGACCCAACAGCAATTCCTCTCCATTTCTACCTACCCACTTAGCCTTTGCAAACAAGTTTTCGTCTCTATAAATTTTTCTATTCTGAAAATTTCACAAAAAAATGGAATCAGACAGCATGTCATTTGTGACTGGTTTCTTTCATTAAACATAATGTTGATTTAAAATTTGTCTGCATTGTAGCATGCTATCAATACTTTATTCTTTTTCATTACAAAATAATATGCCATTGTATGAACAGACTTTGTTTTATGTATCTTCTCATCAGCTGACTGGAATTTGTTTTTTGGGGTATTCTGACTAATACAGTTATAAGCATCCATGTTCAAGTTTTTGCATGGACACATATTTTCATGTCCAGGAGTAGAATTACTGGATTCAACATTTGAGGATCTTCTTAACCATTTTTCAAAGTGGCTTTACCATTTACAATACTGCCAGGACTAAATCAGTGTCCCATTTCTGCACATCTTCATTAGCACTTACTACTGCCTAAAAAAATTGCAGCCATCTCTCATTAGTGGGCATGAGGTACTCATCTCACTGTGATGTCTATTTGCATTTCCTAGTACCTGGTTACACTGGCAGTCACTTGTGTGGTTACTGGCCTTTTGTATATCTTTTTTTTAAGAATATGTTTTGAAATTTTATTTATAATTGGGTTATCTTTATTATTGAGTAAGAGCACATTATATATTAGATATAAGTCCCTTATGAAACAATTGTCTTTCCCCCTCTATCTTTTTGCTTTTTATTGACAGAAGTGTTTTACATATATTTATTTATTTATTTTGAGTGTGTATGTGTGTGTGTGTGTGTGAGCGCTCATGCAAATGTGTGCATATACCAACTCATACCATGTATACAGTAGAGGTCAGAGCACCACTTTTCGTAGTGAATTCTCTCCTTCTACTATATGGGTAGCAGGGTTTGATCTCAGGTTACCAGTCTTGGCAGCAGCCCCTTCTACCGAGCCATCTCACTATAACTACTTTCTTTAATTTTCTAAAAAAGTTATTCTTTGACAGTTTTACACATTTATAATGAAATTTGATCATATTCACCCCAGTCTCCTCTTATCTCACCCACTTACACTGAGCCTATCTTCTTACTTTCTTGATAGTATTATTTGAACCAGGAATGTCTTATATTCATATTGATATATAGTATATGTTTGCTGACATAAGTTTTGTATTATTGGATTGTCACAGAGAGGTAACAGTTGTCTTTATTGAGACAGTGTGCCCTTGTGTAGGATAAGGAGACATTGGGAGCTGGAGGGATGGCTCAGTGGTGGCACTAGCTGCTTTTCCAGAGGTCTTGAGTTCAATTCCCAGTACCCACACGATGGCTCACAACCATCTGTAATGAGATCTGGTGCCCTCTGCTGGAGTGCAGGCATACATGCAGACAGAACACTATACATAATAAATAAATAAATCTTTAAAAATAACAATTATAAGGAGACAAATGAATGGAAACTACTAGGTGAAACATAGCGGCCTCTAGCACACAACACACCTTTATCCTAAACGCTAGGGATCAGGGCAGGAAAAAAAAGAATGGCTGTTTTCTCCTTTTGTGGCACAGCAAGAGATACTGTTAGAGATGTCTCTAAAAAGTGAAACCATTATGAAGGACACGCTGGTTCAAGCAGGAATGATGAGTCAGCAACCTCAGAGGTTTCCCTCACGAGTGGTGGTGACTGTAGCTGCTGCTGGCATTCTTTTCCTTTTGATACAGAAGAGTAATGGACTGTGACTTAGATTCATATTTCAATGGACTGGGGTAGGTGGGAAAAAATGGACTATGTCTTTGGCATGGTATGAGTGGAGATGTCTCCCCATTGCTGATTGAGAGCTGCATGGCGTTGGGGAGTGTGGGTTGCTGAGATGGCTGTGATCGCTTGTCTACCCACTGGCCATTCTCTTCCAGTACTTCAGGTGGTGATTTTTGTCCCCTTACCGCACCTTCAGCCTGAATCAAACACAGTGGCAATATGAGTACGGATCACGGCCAGCTAGTTAGCAGCACGATGAGTGTGGCGTTCTCTCTTTTGCCTTAGCAGTTTGGATGTTTGCAGACCTTAGAAAAAGTGGTTCCTCTCCTCAAGGTTTCCCCTTGAACTGCCCATTAGATGGTCAGTGTGGACTATGGACTTTGGCTTTTCAGTAGATATGTGAGAAGATACAGGTTCTGTGAAGTAGCCTGTTGAGTGCTGCAGATCTTTACAGGACACATATTTTCAATCCTTCACTAGTTGTGGGAGTGTGCCTGTAATCTTAGCTACTCCAGAGGCTGAGGCAGGAGGATTGTGAATTCAAGACTGGCCTGGGCTACATAACAAGACCCTACCTCAAAATAAGATGAGAGGGAGGGAGGAAGGGGGGGGAGAAGTAACGGAGGAAGAGAGGTGTCTCGTGACCTGCTTAAATCTTCAGCCACTTTCTCTCTGACTGTATTCCAGACCCAGAATGTACCTTAGATGAAGCTCGTAGTTGTGTGCTTTGAGCACAATGAAGGGTGAGTCGGATAGGGTTCCACACTGGTGATGATTTTTGGGAGGGGCTCATCCAGCCTTATTTAGAGTCTGGAATGGCATTAACTGTCACTTTTGCTCCTTTGAGAAATGTTGAGAAGGTTTCACAGGGCTGACATAATTGAGAGTGTAGGCTTCCTTTAGAACACAGCCCCCAAGAGACTGTCCCGTACAGAACGCAAAGATGCTAAGATGATGCGAAGCTCTGCTGCCACGTTGCAGGGCTGTCTCCTCCAGTTTGTGCATAGTCTGTTTTGTAGACAATGCTGTTCTTCAGGAGGAGACATTTTATTTATTTTCTTGCTTTTGGGTCACATGTCCTGTTGGCACCTGTAGTTAAGAATAATAGTTCAGATCCTATTAAACAAACTTTCACGTGTGATCGTATGCTTGCCCAGACTAAAGGTCAGCTGTGTGTCACTAAGGACATGTCTGCATTTTATCTAGTGTGTGAGGAGGTGATGATATGACCATTACGTTGATTACAGTCTAGGAAGATAACTGGTAAACAAGGGTCTGGGCTAGGAAGGGGTGTGCTAGATAAGGAAGACAGTTATCAAAGGATCAGTATTTGTTGTCGGTCAACTCCAACTGTGAAACATGTAAGGCTTTTGGGCTGAGATTAGCTGAGAAACACTGACTTCATACTCAGCCAATTACTGTGCACTCAGAGCACAGTTAGCCATGATTCCTTGTCCCTAGGGACGTACACTTGCCGAGAGACAATATAGTCCTTGAAAACCATGCTGAGCTCAAGGCTTTGCTTATGCTCTCTCATTCCTGTCCAATCCCCTTTCCAGTGTGAAATGCACATGAGGGGGAGCATGCAAGGAATGATAGCAAACCTATTTTAGGCACATATCTGTACCCAACATGTGTTACGTGTCACATTATCCTGGGATATAAGCTTTAGAAAGGGAAGGCACCCATGTGTGTGTCTGTAGTGTAGCTCCCTGTACAAGGTACAGGGTAGCAAACACAAGACTGACAATGTAAGAGGAATACTAAATTTCTTAAAAGAAATCCCAATAGCTGTGGCCCCAAACAATTTTTAAAAAAGAGACAAAAATGAAATACATGCATAATTCAGAATATTGATGCCATTGAGAGGCCACCCTGTGGATAGACAGCCTTTGCTGCTGCATTGTGTCTTCAGCTGGAGCCACTGCAGCTCAATAGACTGAGCAGAGTAAGCAGCATTCATTTCTGATATTCTGTTCCCTGAGAGTGTGAGACCAGAGTCTGGTCACTGTGCTGTCACATGACTGCTCCCAGCAATGTTTCCCCTTTCAAGACCTAGTCTAGCCAGGACCCTGTCAAAAACTTCATGGACCATCACACCGTCACATCAGGGATTAGGGCTTCAAGAGATAATTTTGGAGAGAGATGTAAACATTTAGTCTACGCAGATGACCAGATTGGAAATTCCCCCCAGCCCCTGCCCTCCTTCACATTGCTGAGAACTGAACCCAGGGTTCTGGGCATGCCAGGCAAATGTTCTGCCACCAAGTGACATTCCTAGCTTTTCAGACTGGAAAAATGCTAATTAAAAATGATAAGCAGGTTCATAGGTGTGTACTCTAATAGCTATGCTTCATAACCCACACAGTGGGTATATATATGTATGTATTCTTTTGCTTTTATCGAATGTTCAGGTTTTTTTTTAAGTCGTAATATTTTTGGTAGGTAAGCATTTTCCAGGGCTTTTGCTTATGTTAAGTTGCAGGAGAAAGCACTGCAGACACCGACTTAGCCAAACTCATCTCCTGTCCTCCCACTTTCTACAGCTGTTCACTTTTTTATGGTAACTTTTCTGAAGCAAAGTTACAGCCTATCCGGGAGAGATTTTAAGGGAAACTTAAATGTGGGAAGTTGCACCTCTCGCTTTCATCTTGGAAACACAGCAAGAATGATGTAGAAACCATCACAAGGCTTGTGTCCTGTGTCTCTGCCCCCAGGTTTCCATGTACTCTCCTTGGACCCAGCTTCCAGGTCAGAAACTTTCTGTGTGGGTTCACTGGCCAGACATTTAAGTATTCATTACCTCAGTGAGTGCCTGTGGATCTGTGTTTAATGATGTTTGCGCTTTGCTTACTTGGAGCTTTTGAAATCTTTGCAGGGTTTCCCTATTGAAAGGCAGTTTTAGAATTAAGGGTCATCAGGAGGGGGCAACCAAACAGAAAAGCACTGTTTCCCTTTCATCTGTGTCCCATATTGTACAAATGTTCCCTGAAAATAGCAACAGTTTTCTGGGAAAGGTCCCGACAGAGGCTGTTCTCACCCTTTACCCCTGCTCTCCGATTCATGTTTCCTTCTTCCAGTGTGGTCATGTGCTTGCCCAAGCCTGGCTCATGAACCGTGTAGGATATTCGTGGGGTTTTGTTTTTGAAGCCATACACTGTGCACATGATGCAGTATTTAATTTGGAACGAGCTCCGAGTTTAGTCACACGTGCTTCTTGTGGTGTTTATCTTGGAGTCCGCAAGTAGGAGGGAAGTATTTTTGCATTTATACATCTGGACTCTGTTCATGGTCTTTCTGTGACTTGGGAATTGTGTGTGGGGCAAAATCCAAGGACCAGTATTAAAATAACATGGAGTTATAATGAGATCTGAGTGCGGCCCCTTGAGAGCACCCTTCTGATCCCAGCAGAGTTTGACTTTTGAGGTGGTGAACTTTTTCAGCTGTGTGGTTCACTGGTGGCCCGAGTAGATGGGTGGGATTGGAAGTTACCTGACACTCCCATGCAGTACCTGTGCTGCCAGACATGAAGTCTGCAAGTCTTTGGCAAATTTGGCTCTTTAAAGAAAAGATTTTAACTTGATTTTGTATGGAGCAAGATAGGCCAAGTGAATTCTGCTCAACTGCTGCTTAGTCTGCTGTTCCACTGTGTCTTATGAGACCTTTTTGGGTCTCTCCAGTGCTTATTCCATCCTGCCTCAGTTCATGCATCTCAGAACTATGATGATCCTGAGACCGTCTCAGGCTGTGTGAAGTTGCGGGTGATGGTGGTGTCTGCTGACCTTATCCTTTCATGATCTCAAATGAAAAAAGTTATTTAAAATGGGATAAATATGATGTAGTACAGTACTGCCTTCTTTTGGCTGGGGGTCTATTAGAATGGAGGAGGGGTGTTTAGAATGTTGCTGCTCTCTGAGCGAGCCTGCACAAGGACAGTGCTGCTTTTTTGGCTTCAGCCTAGTTTTCTTTAATTTCCATGCCTCATCTGTAATGCAACTTCAGAAGCAAGTTGGGAAAGCAGGATAAAGCTTCAACCGAATTTGCACTTGAATAAAGAGCAGTTGTTGTTTCTGTGTTGTTCATAGTGCAGACATTTGGGTGAAGAGCTGTTTGGATTTTGACTTTCAGTATCAGGGCTGTTTGCTTCCCCTTTTACTGTAGCAGAGATAAGAGAATCTAATAAAGTCATTGGACCCACTGGTTAGAATTCATACAGAGTTTTCAAGTGTGTTTACTAGTAGTCTCTCATACAACTATAGAAAATAAATAATTGGGCAGAAAAGGTCAAAATTGAGTTAAAGTTTGAGAATCAGACAAGTCCATGGCGGTTTGAGTGATTGGGTAGATTACTCATCTGGGAGCTGTTTCTTTTTGCTGCTTTTGGGGTCTTTCCTTTGGGATTTCCCCCCTCCTTTACTTTTGTAATGTATTTTGCAACTTTCAGTTAAAAAATAACCATCAAAATTTAAGCGTTAACAGATAAACACATTGCGGTTCTACGGTGGGAATCACTAGGTAGAAGAGAGTGGCCTGGTTTCATTTGAAGAGAGAGGTTCATGGTAGGAACTCCAAGAGTTGACACCAGGATCATTATTGCTTGGAGTGTTAATGAGTCCCAGAGGAAATGGTGAAATCTGCTGATGACGCCAAATTGTTTTGCTTGATCCTAATAGAGGTTTCTGGGAAATTGCTTTGTAGTACTGGAATTAGTGGAACTGGGCAGTATGGGCAGACACGCTGGACTCGAAGTGGAACTGGGCAGTATGGGCAGACACACTGGACTCGAAGTGGAACTGGGCAGTATGGGCAGACACGCTGGACTCGAAGTGGAGGTCATGTGAAGTAGCAGGACTCCACCAGGGACGTTTCAGAGCCTCTGTCCTCCCCGAGGAAGACAGGAGCCTCCAGAATGTGAAGACTAGGACAAAGAATGCTTTCATAGGAAACAAAAGCTGTTATGGTGGCAGTTAGAAGCTACAGTGATGCAAATATATGGCACCTGAGTATCTTTTTGGAGGCCAGTTGTAATATATACAAATATATTATTTCAACTCAAAACAACCATGGGATATTATATACTTATTTTATGTATGCTTTTTTCATGGGAGGGTCCTTTCATATATCATTTTAACTATTTTCTGTGGTTTATAGATTAGTTTTGATTTTCAAATAGTCAATTGTCATTTAGAATCTGAGTAAGCTATAATAGACTTAAAATGTAAATGAAATATAAAGTAATAAAGGTAATTATTTACTTCCTGGACTGATTCTGAAGGAAATTACCATGAGATATTGCAAGGATATTTGTGTAATTATTTGATACAGTTCTTAATTGATACGGTTCACAAATGACTCATTTAAATATGTAAATCATAGACATGTTAGCATACCCACTTCATTGTATTATAGACTCAGTTCGTGGGATTGAATCAGCACATTATGCATGTCAAGATCACATTACCACTGAGCCCAGCCCCAGCTCCACACATCACATCCTCCACAGTCTGCTTCTCTGTCTTCTATCATTATTCCTAGAGCAGGATGTTGTACAGTACCTAGAGAGTCCCTTAGTACATTGTGTTTTCTGTCTATAGTCTCTGCCTAGAAATCACTTAAAATGAGAAAATCAGGAAAGTCTCTACCCAAAAGTAGAGAAAAATCCTTTCATGAGCAGTATCTTTCTGAATAGCCCAATGGACCCACCATTACCACCACCACAAAAAATCTCCATGTTTCGAAATGCAAGGCCTCAGCCTGGTTGCATCATAATCACTGGAGGCCACTTGTTCAAAACGAAGATTTCATATTGTAGGGCTGATGATTTAGCAGTAGCTAAATCATTTAGCCTAGCTTGGACCAGGTCAGCGGTTGATGTCAGTACTGCAAAACGGAAAACAAACAGAAAGACCAAAATGACTTCAATTCTGGTTTTGACACACCAAATTAGAACCTCCATATTTTAGTATGTTTTCAGCACAAAACAATACTTTCTAAAAATAGACATATACTATACTCCCACCTCAAACCAAAGAAATTGGAAAATAGAATGGTGCTAGAATATGTTAATATCATGTTGTAGAGTTTATTCTCTGAAATTCTAGTGACCCAAGTGTAATTAATAATGATTTTGAATCCTCTGATAGCAACAGAAATACTGGTATTGTGGTCAAAAAATTCACTGAGGCCATAATGTCTGGTCACTTCCTGGTTATGTGACTTCAACAAAATACTTATTAACTCCTCAGCAGTTCGTTTTCTTTTTCTGTAAAACAGACATTTTGGACTCGATCCCCAAACCTGCAAAGGCAAACACACAAAATCATTGTTCCTTCTGTTCCCCCAGCACACAAAGAAGCTCTCTGGTTCCCACTGTGGTGCTTTACTCTGTGGTCAGTCCTGTTTGCTACGCAGGTGAAAAGAAAATCCCAAGAATATTATACAAAAGTATCTGCTGGGGAAGATGAGCCTCTTGGCTTCTTTGGAATAAGACTTCCAGGTGACATTCCAAGTGACATGGAGTGTGCTTTTCCCTTCTGCAGCACTCTGATGGAGCGGATGCAGCAGAGCAGACACGGTAGATGGCGCTCTAGATTTATTTTTAAAAGAAACTAGTGTTGGGTAGGGGTGGGGGGAGGGACTAAAGCCCATTTCAGCGAGCTCCCCCCACCAAGATTTCACCTCTGTGCCTCTGAGAAGCATTTTGCTTTTGGGTAGAGCTAGAAAACAGCTTCAGCAAAGATAAATCTCTCTGTTACTTTATTTGTGCCAGTTTGTAACTCGGAAATTATCACTTGTGCTTTGAACTATAAAAATATAAAGGAGTTATTTTCTTTCAAAACATTTTCTTATTTATGAGGGTTTCCCCTAAATGTCTTTGTATTTTAATATTTCTATTCCTTCCTAGGTTTTTTTGGACTTTTTTGTTATCTAATAAAAATGTGATTATAAAGTTAATTTGAATAACTAATTATAATTAGTCATATTTTTTTAAAAGTTACAGTAAATACCCATTCAAGCAGTATATACTACATTAAGGATAATTTAGTTTTATTATATGTATAGGTATTTTGCCTGTTTCTATGTCTGTACATTACGTGCATGCTTGGTGTCCATGGAGGCCAGAGGAGGGTGCCAGATTCCCTGGAACTGGAGTTACAGCGAACTGAGCTGCCCTGTGGATCTGGGAATCAAATCCTGGGCCCTCTAGAAGAGCAACTAGTGTTCTCAACTGCTAAGTCATCTCTCCAGCTCCAATATAATTTTTAAATAATATAATTCTCTATTGTGCTTTATGCAGTTGGTCTTGTTTAATCTTTGTAATAACTCTGAGAAAGAACTGTTATCCCCATTTCTAGATAAATTGTCTCGGAAATGCTCAGTGAATTGCTAAATTCTCATACTTAGTGCTTGCACTGTAGCTGCTGTAGGAGTTTTGTCTGTGCCATGAGGTTACAGTTTTGAGCACATCTTACTATGTGACAGGCATGGTGTATGCTAGGCATACAACAGGGACCAAACTAATGTGGGTGCTACCATTATGGGCCTTACAGTTACTAAATGCTCAACAGAGTTCCTTTGAAACCCGATGCCTTGAGAGTGGGTAAAATAAACAACGGGAGATGGGTCAGGAAAGGGATTTGACTTGCTGTGCCGTCATGAGGACCTTAATGAGATCTCCAGAACCCACATGAAAAAGCTGGGTGTAGTGGCCTGTGATCATACTCTCAGTTCTGGGAAGATGGAGATATAGGGGTCCATAGAGCTTGCTGGCCATCTAGCCTAGCCAAATATACTAGATCTGGGCCAAATAAGAGACCCTGTCTCAAAAAATGAAGCGGATGGCACGTGAGGAACATCTGAGATTGATCTCTACACACTTGCATACACACGTGCATGTATATTCACATGCACATATGCAACACACATACATACACACACAGTGGGAAGCAGGGAGAGAACACAGATATATTTTAGTCTCTGGTTATTTAGTAGGTCAGGGAGCTGCACGTTCTTCAAAGAGAAAGATAGAATCATACCTACCTCAGATATATTACTATACTAATATTTATGTGGATATACTTCTTTTTCCAAGGGAAGATCAGGGCTGTCTTCCTTCTACAACTCTGACAGTTGCACTATAAAATCAGGGGCTGGGGAGGTTGTTCAGTGTAAAGTGCTCACTGTGCAAGCATTAAGACTCAAGTTCCTATCCCCAGACCCCATGTAAAAACTGGGCGCTGTGGTGTGCTCCTATAATCCCACTGCTGGTAGGCAGAGACAGGAGGATCCTGGGAGTTTGCTGGCCAGCCAGTCTAGTCAAAATGGTGAGCTTCAAGTTTAGAGAGAGACCCTGCCTCAAAAGTAAGGTGACATGACTGAGGAAAGACATCCCAAAGTTAACCTCTGGCTTCCTACAGGCATCTGTATAGGTCAGCAACCTGCATACACACCATCTATATGGATACAAAATAATAATTTAAAAATTAGTAAATAAATATTGAGAAAAAACATAAGGTAAAACTGTCTTCCAGATAAGAAGCAGGAAGAATAAGTAGAATTAAACTATACTAGAACGTCTAAACTTCCTGCTGATTAAATGACATTATTTAAAGCAAGGCATTGGTAGTGGAAATAGGCAAGATTGATTTTTGCAATCTAAATCATAGATATGTTTAGATTGTTCTCTAGTGTTATTTAATGAGACTTGGTATCCGGCCAAACTAGGGGTACCCCACATTGGCATGGACCCCTTTCTTTGATTCTTGGGCATTTGACATACTTCTTTCTATTGGCTTTTCTCGAATAAGTATGAACTCATTTTTATATGATTCTAGGATTTCTTGATATTGAAGGAAACACGACTGATGAGAAAATGTTGACCAGTCATTTTTAATTGATGTCCTTTGATTGTGCTTTATATCTCCCGAAATTATGGAAATTGTTAGGTGTAGTCTAGGAGCGTGTTCTGGGAAGGGAATCTATAGCTTCATGAAGTTTTTCATGACTTTGACAAACCTTAAAAGGTTGAGAGTTGTAATTGTGACTTTACCAAAGGGGTCTTCATGATTCACTGCTTCAGGCTTGTCTTTTCCCAATTAGGCATTGTTGAGAGGGAAGGGCTGTATTTAAAGACGAAAGTCATGAGGTTCTAAATCATGTGGGGCGTGGAAGTGTGTGTTTAACTGTGGAGTTGGGGACCCTCCAGTCTCAGGGTGGCCTGTTTGTAAGTGAGGACTGCTTTGAGTCAGATGAACGGTTATTTTTTGGAAATCAAATAGAAGAAGGGGAATAGTAGGGAAACAAACATCTGGAAAACTTAATTTCTAAATCTTAAATTTGCATCACATTAAAACAGTGGGTGAAGGCACTTGATGCCAAGCCTGACTTCCTGAGTTTGTTCTCCAGAACCCAAGTGTTGGAAAGAGAGAACCAAGTGTCACAAGCTGTCCTCAGGCCTCCAGGATAGTTACACTGGCCCTGCACAAAAGAGTCAAGAAGTAAAGTTAGACTTCATTAGTTGGTCTCTTCAAGTTCCTTATTTTGATAGAATTTGTTTTGTTTTGTTGTCTTTCAAGACAGGGTGACTCTGTGTAGCCCTGGCTGCTCCTGAACTCTCTCTGTGTGCCAGGTTGGTTTCGAACTCGCAGAGTTCCGCCTGCCTCTGCCTCCCTAGTGCTGGGATCAAAGGCGTGTGCCACCACCAGCTGGCATTAATATATTTTTGATCAGTGGTCTGTTCTGGGAGGATAGCTTGAGTCCAGGAATTGGAGACCAGCATGGATGATGTGGCAAGAGCTGGTCCCATACAAACAAACCCAGTGATATCTTAATACTAGCCTTGTCATACATAGTAATAGTATCAACCTGAGAAGGTTTTGGTGAGGAGCAGGTGAGATAACAGCTGAATATTGTAATCAACTATAAATACTGCAATAGGAGCTTATTGCTTTCTAAGTAGTTAGTGCTGCTGTCGTCATCATCATCAATAACATCTACATTGAATATTACCATGACTGAATGTATAGTGTCAAGCATAAATAATAAAAACCATCCACAGATGTAGAGGGGGTGAAAGGTCAATCTGATGAGCCTCTTGTGACAGGGATTTGGAAAGAATTTTTTGTTTTAATTTTTAAATTTTTATTTGTTGTGTATGCGTGTTTTGCCTGTATGTGTATACATGTGCCCACAGAGACCAGAAGGGGCATCGGGACTGGGGTTAAAGATGCTTGTGAGCTGCTATTTGGGTTCTGGGAATCAAATTTGAGTCCTTTATCAGAGTAGCCAGTGCTCTTAACATAGAGCTTTCTCTCCAACCTTCTGAAAAGAGTTCCTTAGAAGACATACCACTTTTATTCTTGGATGAATGGCAATATAGATAGTTCTTTTGTTGTGCTAAAACTCTAACAATGGTATCATATTAGTTAGAAGCTTTATAAGAACAGTTAACAATATCTGTTTTGTGACCATATGCCCTTAGTTCCCATTTTAGGCATTGACTAGGGAAAGTATTACATTAAATGCTTATTTTTTCTCCATGTTATTCTTTGTCTTCCTTTTAGCTTTAAAAAATAGTTGCTGTTTTTATATCCAACATTTCTGCTGAAAGTCAAATCAGTAATTTAACCACTAGAATTGTTGGTTAAAATAGGATCTTTCTTGGAATGAGGTTGTTTTGTTTGAAGCAAAGGACTTGGGAGACAAGATTTAATTCAACTTAAGACTATTTAGACTTGCAGGGTTTATGTTAGTATGTTCTCTGTTGCTATAACAGAATACCTGAGATGGTGCAATTTATAAAAGAAGTTTATTTTTACTTCGATTTTGGAGGCTGGGGTGTCCAAATGCATGGTGCTTGTATTGTTTTGACTTTTGGAGAATGCTTTGTGCAACTTTAGCATCATGGTGGGAAGCAAAAGGGCAACTAGGTTTGTGTAAAGGAAAAAGAGGGGCTCAACTTCTGTAGTAGCTAACCCGTTCCCCCAAGAAACCATTAATCCCCTCGTTGGAGCATGGCTGACAAGTCTAGACCCTCTTGCTAAGCTCTGTTGTTCAACAGTAGCACATTTAGGGGGAAAAGCCTCAACAAAAATTAATAAATTTCAAATTATTGTAGGTGTGTGTGTTTTGAAAAATACGTGGTATTAAAAGCAATAGATTTTATTTAAATTATAGTAAATGTCAGGCAATACTTAATGTTAACCCAGAAGTTACTTTACATTATAGATACTTATGTGATAATGGAAAAATCTGCCAGATGGTCTGGTTTCTCCCCCTTTCCTCTCCTCTCTTCTCTTTTCCCCTCCTTCACTCATATCCTCTCGTCTCCTTTTTTTCTTCCCCTCTCCCCTTCCTTCCCTGGGTATTGAACCTAGAGCTTTATATGCTCTAGGTAACTGATCTGTCAGTAAGCTGCATCCCAGTCCAGCTAGGTTTTCAGTAAGATATACAATTCACGCCATTGTCCCTGCCACCCCCACCAAGCCTCATGAGATGTCAGTGTTTCTAATCTGGCCCGGAACCAAGGGTTCAAGTTGATCTTTCTGCATCAGCTCACCAAGAAGCTAGGATTACAGGTTTGGACCACTGCACCTGGCTAAGAGTGTTTCTCAAGTATTTCATTGAGTCTGCTACAGCAGTGTGGGCCTGTAATTCCAGGCACTTGGGAGGCTAATGCAAAAAGATTGTATGAGCCCAGGGTCTCAGGGCCAGTCTGGGCTATAGAGTGAGATCTATACTACTTTATTTATTTATCTCCAAGTAGATAAATAAATAAACACTTTAAAAACATTTATTTTTATTTCAAATGTGTGAATGTTTTGCCTACATGTGTCTATGTGTATAACATGCATGCCTGGTTGTCTGAAGAAGGCAAGAAGAAGTTGTCTGAGTCCTTGGAACTGGAATTAGAGCTGGTTGTGAGCTGTCATATGGATGCTGGGAACTGAACCTGGGGTCCACTGCAAAAGTGGCAAGTGCTTTTAAGCAGTGAGATATTTCCATCCCCTAAATAAACACCCTTGAGGCTCCCATCTTAGAGGAAATTCTGTGTAGCTCACTTGGTAATATATTATGGATATTTACAACTATAGGAAACAGGCTGCCATGGCAGGATGTGACTAGAGATTGTCCTGTTTTAAAAATGCACATTCACGTGGCATGGTTGATTTGAGGAATATCCAAGATTGACTTGGGAGTTGGAGGCATTTCGAATTTCTCTGGTCATAGTATCGCCCTTTCTTCTATTTTATTTTTATTGAGCTATATATTTTTCTCTGCTTCCCTCCCTTCCTCTCCCCCCTCTTTCTACCCTCTCCCATGGTCCCTATGCTCCCAATTTACTCAGGAGATCTTGTCT
>LOJH01004005.1:2723-22296 GCA_001685095.1 Ellobius talpinus
GTGTGTGTGTGTGTGTGTGTGTGTGTGTGTGTGTGTGTGTCTGTGTGTGTTGCAAGAAGGAGGTGAGTGGATGGGAGGGTTGTGCCCACCTGAAGCATAGCAGGCTAGGGAGCTGTGTGCTCACTGTGAATAGCTTCCTAGTCAGTCTGAACAGATCCAGGTAATTATGAAATAGGGTTTCTGGCTAATGGGTTAGCTTGTTGGTTGTCTAATAGTTCAGCCTCAGGAACTGTCACTAACACCCTTCCTGAAATGGGCTTTTCTCTCCTTCCTTACATTCCCCCCCCNCAGATCAGGGCTGGTACACCCTGTGTGCTGTCAGATCAGACTGAGTTCAGAACTATTGTCCTCTTATTTATAGTTGCTGCCCTTCAAGCTCTGGCTTAGCCTGGTCAGCAACTGCAACTCCGCCTCTACCAGCAGGGGCTAGGCTGCAATAGCCACAGCCTGAGGAAATTCTGTTCCCTCAAGCACCAACTCTTTCAAAACCACTAAGAGAACTTACTAAACCTCTGTCCCACTAAAGAGCTCAAGATTCAAAGGCTGAGGTAGAATCCTGCTCCCCAGAGAGGCAGACTAGCAAGCAGCTCAGCTCCTCCTGTCTCCCAAGAAGTCCTCCTGCTTTTTCTCACCCCTTCTTATAAACCCTTCTCCACCGGGCTCCTCCCTACAACTTCCTTTCAGCTAGCGGCTGATGGCTGACTTTGCCTCTGGTGAATTTTATTTAATCAAACACCCCTTTGCATCATTCAACAGATATCCCTGAGCACAACCAAAAGTAGCACACCTTAAAATAATATTCTGCACCACGGATCCATGCTCCCTCCCCAGCTCTGCTGCACTGGGTTAATCTTGCCAAGTCTATTTCCTCAAAAGGCAGATGCAAATGAGAGCTTCTGCATCATAGGACTGCTTGGTTAAATTAGGTAATTACACATGACAGCTGTTAACCACCTGGTGCGGGTCATCTCACTGACAGCCTAACTAGCTTTAACTCCCTAACTAGCTTTAACTAACTCCCTAACTAGTGCTTGAGAACTTTCTATACAATGTTCTCCTTCAAGTCTGAAGAAGTACCATAATACTTCTCTGCAGCAGCTTTAGCAGAGTGCCTCAGACCAGGTAGCTTAAATAGTAGGCATTTATTGTCCACTTGACTGGAGTCCAGAAACCCAAAATCAAGGTAGTCATCCAGCTCCTTCCAGCCACACCTCTGACCTTGGCATTCAGATGACTACCTTCTTAAGACCTTTTCCTGTGCTGTAAGCACACTGTCTTGAGGCCTTTTATCTCCTCTTAGGAGGACATTGGCAATATTAATTTTTGTCCTTCCTTCTGAGAACATGTTAAAAATTAGTCTTCTCTTTAAAGGTGTGTTCTCGAAATCGGGCTAGGTCTTGAAAATACGAATGGGTCAACTCAGACCACCACAGTTACTCATTCAAAGTTCTTGCTTTCTTAAGTTAAGAGGAAGGCCTAAACTACCTTCCTACCTTCTTCTCCTGGCTGTTCAGATGTCTTTCTCCTGTATGCATCTCATGTAACTAAACCCAAGTCCTGAGATGTAATCTGTTATGAGCATTTAGTGTACTACGCTCACCACATATGATACATACATAAATATGAATATATGCATGCATAGGTACACATGTACATATACATGGGCATTTACAGTTGTCCCTACAAGTATATAGTTCACTTGTGTGTACATGCATACTGACATCTTCCTTGATCCTTGGTTTCTCTTCCTGCAGTTTCAATTGCCCATGTTCAACCATGCTTTGAAAATACTGGAAAGGTCCAGCATAATTTATGAGTTTTAAATGTGTGCTCTTTCAATAGTAGGATGACATCTCCCACCATCCTGTCTTGCCCATCTGTTTCTGTCATATCTATGCTGTAAGTGTTACCAATCCATTGGGTAGCTATATGAAAAAAATAAAATGAGGCTCAGTGCTATGTATGACTTCAAACACCCAGTGAAATGCATTGAATGTGTTCCTCTGATAAAGGGGAACTATACACATGTGCCTGTATACAAATATATATGCATATATATGTATATATATGTATATGATCACATGGTTGGGTAGAGAAATATTTTTAAACTGTCCATCTCCTCATTTAAGTTTCCATGGGAACAAGGGTGACACTCATCACCACAGCACCCCAGGTGCCTAGAACAGAGCCCTGAGCTAGTAGATGCTGATGATTCATTCCTAGTCCCTGAAAGGTTTGAAGCCTCATCCCAGTGTTCATTATTTCCCTAAAACCAAGGCTTTTGTCTGCCTACCCTCTCTGCCTTGCTCAATTGATCTTTTTCTGGTAATGAATGTTTTCGCGGGTTGGCATTCAATCCTTTGAAACTGCTTGTGTAGACGACAATTGAAGAAGTTAAAGGCTTATGTTGATCCAGAAGAGGGAACACAAATACACCTCCTTTTAATTATGAAGCCACAATTAATGGGAAGAAAGGCACCTGAGGAAAAACACAAAGCAGAGGCTGAGGCCAGATGCTAACAATGTAGTTCTCTCTTTGAGAATATCTTTCCTGCACTCCAACTTGGTTTGATAGGTTCGACTGCCTTGACCATGCCTTCAGGCAAAGAAATATGATAAGTATGTACCTAGGGGTGGATTAAGACAAAATAAGGGGCCATCAACGGGATCTGTCCAGTTCTGTCTCTCCACAACTCCCTCTGGGTAAATCCTATAGCTTACACCTGTCTAAGGCAGCAGAAACCTAGACCGTCACATCTGTCAATGGCTACCCAAATAATTAAAGCCATCTGTGCCCAGCAGCCCAACACTTTTTGGAATCAGTGTTCAGCTCCATAATTTCTCTGATGAGAAATAACTCCAGAACTATGATGATTAAATCAGTTCCCCCCCTTTTTTTAGTTGTTGTTTGTTTTTAATGAAAGAATAAGGTCCTAGAAAGATAAGTTCTCTTTGATCCCTCTGGACCCCTGTCACCCCAAGGCCCCTTTTTAATAGAGCAGCTGATGTGTTCAGAAAGTCAAGACCGAGGTGCAGAATCAAGCTGGAAGTCAGTGCATACATTTGCCCGGATTGTCTGCTTCAGTGCGGGGACGCCAACCTACCTGCTCTCTTTGTGCCGGCTGGTGATGAATGTGTTGATGGATTGGAATGCAGCCAAACACCTTTTCACATTGAGCCTTCTCCTCCCTGGGTATTAAGGGGCCATGCAGAGGAGTCTGAGAGAGAACAATGTGTGGCTAAGAGCGCACTCAGGCTCTGGATTCCAACACCGGAGTGGGAATCCAAGCGAACCTTGTCCAAGCGAACCTTGTCGTTTCCTTGACCTTGGGCAGATGACTTGAGTTTGCTGCATCTGCAAAATGGAAACAATACTAATATCCACTTCATCACTTACGGCAAAGATGAAGTGAGAAAATATGTGGTAGACACTCTCTCTAGACTTCTTGGCCCATAGCAGGCATGCCACAAACCTTAGTTACTGCAGTTTCTATTACCATGGTTGTCACAAAGCCCTGACCTTACAGCCTCCCCTCAAAGTTCTGGTTTTCACTTTAAGAGGACAATTGAAAGCTCTGCGCCATGTTCAATAGTGTGGTCCCGATGTTTAGTTAGACTTGATGGGCTGTGGGAGCTTTGGCATGAGGTGACATAGGTAGCCAGAGCCACTCAGCCTTTAGTTATTCACTTAAGAAGCAAACTTCATTAGACACTTTGCATCTGCCAGATGTCACGCTAGGTGCCTTTTCTCTCCAGCTATTGTCTAATCCCCGGGAGAGATCTGTGGGGTCACTGATGTGAATTCCACTCCCAATGTGGCCTTGACAGTATGAGAGACGCGTGCTTTTGTCTTTGCAGAATCCCTTTGATCACCTGGCCTCTGCTATAATCTGATTCAATCCCTTTGTTTTCACAGAATCAAACTCATCCCCTTCCAGATGCTACAGGGACATTAATTTAGATCCAGGATGGACCAGTGCCACTAGTTACTGAGATTACTGTAGCATGACCTTCTTGATTCTGATGAGTTTATACTGAGGGGAAAGGCACCCCCTCTCTCTGGCTCTCAACTTGAAACTGCAAGAAAATTTGAAATAAAATACGGAAAGCTTGTGAGTTTTAAGTTATGTGAACCTCGGGTTCTATACACCTCAAATAAATACTAACATGGACCTTCTTGTTTGCTTTTTTGTTTTGGGACAGTCCCCTAAATCCCAGGTTTACTTGCTTTGTAGCTAAGGATGGTCTTGAACTCCTGATCTTGCTGCCTGCACCTTCAGATAAGCAAACACCACCACACCAAGTTTTGTCAATGCTGGGGATTAAACCTAGGCCCTAAGCAACTACTTGACCAACTGAGCTACATCCTCAGTCCCCCAAAATAGCATCTTTAAAAATGAAGAAATAAGTTATAGTAATGTATGAATTAGAAGTAACAATCATCCATGTGGCAAGAGTTAACAACTGTGAAGACTTTTGTAACATTTTATCCATATTTGTTTTAAATTTGTGCAAACAAGGAATAAACGAGACATAGCCAAAAACATTTAAATTATCACTGATTAATTCTTAGTTTCCTAGATACTTAATTCTCCACACTGCAGCCATCCTGGCTAATAAAATAAACTCCAAGATGAAATGGCTCTCAAGCTCTCTACACTTTCATAGATGGCTAGTTTTGGGAGAGACCTACTAAGTTTGTAGGTGTTTTAGTGATTGACTTGGGTTAATATGTGTGAATGTAATTCATTTATTTGAAAACATTACTCTAATTCTTTGTGTTTATAGCACTGTATTCATCCATTCTTCTATGACTAGATATTTAAATTGTTTCTACTTTTTGTAGGATAAACAGAACTCCTTCAGGTCTAGCTGTATCAAATAATGTATTGCATTCCATTCCCAGAACAAACTTAGAGAGAAAGTTCTGGGTTCTAAGATTGACATCTCATCCTTCACAATTGTTTAATGAACAGTTTTGTTTAATAATATTCTCCATCCCAAACCCCTCACTTGCCAACTTTTAATATTATCAGATTGTATAATCTTTGCAGACTGGTTGTATCTCCTTGTCATTTTAATGTGGATGTCCTGACTACTAATAAGGCAGGCTGTTTTCCACAGAGAAATTCTGATGTTTCCCCCTGTGACTGACTGCTTTCCCATATCCTTTAAACTGTAATTCCATTGGCTTCAGACTTTTGCTTATAGACATAAAAGAAATATTTGAAGATTTCGTGTGCTTATTCTTGGTCTATTTTACCTTATAATTTACAGCTCTAAATATTTCTTCCAAGATCATGTTTTATCTTTTACCTTTGACTGTGAAACCTTTGCTGTAGAGAATTTCTAAATCTGGAATACTTACATTTTTATTTTTCCCTCTTCCCTTTTGGTATATAACTGAATAAAAAAAGTCTTTGCATCTCAAGTGTTTCAGTATTTTAGCATAAAAATTGTTTTATTTCTCCAAGTATGTTTAATTTCTGCCTTTAAATACAATTTTGATTCTCAATCTAAACCGTTGTTTTATATGTCTAGTCTTGAAACCACACCATGTAACTTTATATAGGGTAGTCTTGCTGTTGACTTGAATTTCTGAAATGACTGATGGTTAATAATGGCTCACGTGGTATTTGTAATGCAGAACCTTAAGAAAGGGGGAGTTTCATCTAATAAGCCTGGAAAGAGGAAGCAAGAGCGTTGTCACATGTTCTAAACACATCACCTTCCTAAAGGTAGAGGTCTAATCTTACCAGTGAGAAAACATCTCCATGACAACATTTACCATCCTCAGCATCCCACAGTTTCCAAAGAGGGGAAGGAAGCCTTGAATGCCAAGTCTTTCCAACCTCAAAAGTCACTTCTTTCCCTTACATCCCCATTCTTTACATCCTTATTCCACAACTTTGGTTTAGATTATGCTTGAGGGAAACATTGAATAGCTACCAGTTTCTCCTATCTTTTTTTTTAAACCGTACTGTTTTCAGATAAGATCCAAAGTATCCCAAGAAGCTGAAAGATGAGGCCGTTCTTCCATCAGCTATGCATAAGTTATGTCAGGGACGAGAAAGATAAAGGGCAACGGAGCCTTTGGAAAGGTTGTCCAGGTATTATTTATTTTCAGAAGCAGTACAGGCTGCCACATCTTAGCCCCAAGTTCCCTCATTCTCTCTAATTAGTTCCAAATGTGCTTCACTATTCTCCTGTCTTCTGCTCCAGACAGAAACCTAATGCCAGCAATGGGCACCAAGCCCTCACTTTGGCCTTTGCTCTTTATGACCCGGTCACTGCCTTTGGCAATTAGTAAATCATGGACAATTTCAGCTGTCACATACTCTTGTATTTGACTCTGACCCTGGCTCTGGCATCTGAAGCCTCTTGAATTGATCTTCCATCCACACATATGGCTTTCTTCCTGGTGTTCCTGGGGACAGACATGTCTGAAGGACTGTACCCGTGCTTCAGAGTCCCCCTACTGTGTATCAACCAACTTGCCTTTGAAAGAGTCTGAGCCACACCCTAGGAGTACATTTATAAGGTAGTTAGGGTTGCCGTGGAATAGGAGAAGTCTAGACGCCCCCTCCCTTCTCTTGCGAAGAATGAAGACCTGTCTCTGTTGATTTATGATCTTGGAAAGCAGAGAAGAGCAGAAGATAAAAAGAGATGTGGAAAGCTGTGATAAAGAGCATCTGAGGAATCACTCCCACCTGGACACACTGGACAACCTAGCTCTTGAAGACAGGCGGCTTTTCTTTGTCATATTGTTTTTCCCAGCTTTTGCAATGTGCAACTGTATCTACTTTTACTTTTCCATGCTGAGCCCTTTGAAGTGCCACTAGGATTTTTCTGGGTTTGAAGAGATTTCTGAGTAGAATCGCTTTTTGCTTCAAGTTGAATTGGTGGGTCCCATTTCCTGTAGCACAAATTAAGCAAGGCTAGTGAGCAAGAACCTGCTCTTGTCTGTTGGATCGTAAGTAAAGGACTGATTTTGTCACGTATGCACAGTCCAGCACTTCATCGGAAGGACGTTTCCAGGAGAAATTTTCTTTGATTTGGCCTGGTCACTTCTCTTCGGCCGTCTGACTTATGTGTTCACTGGTATGTGTGTATCTGAATCCCAGAAAAATCCATGGATTAATAGAGAGCCCAGGATGCTAATAGGAAGCAAGTAGGGAAGTGAAGAGAGCAGCAACTGGAGAGATCATGTGACTTCATTTGCCAATCAGATTCCAGAGAAACCATCTATTAAATGTGATGATCGCATTGTCTATCCTCTTAACTGAATTCAGGAGCCTGATCGCCAAGCAGATCATTTGTCCATTCAGAACATTCTAGACTCTAACCTAAAGGCTGTGTATGGAAGACTGTCTCAGAGATAGTATACCAAGAGAAGTAGATGGACAGAGCGAGAGTCGGATCAGCTACATTCTAATGCCAGCTCCAGCCCTCCCGTGTTAGCTGACATGGTTCTTCTTCTGAATGATGGGGTTCCAAAGAGAAAAATCATCAGTCACGTTAGGTAAGTCTAACAGCTTTTCAGGAGCAATACAGGGAACTTCACGAGTTCCCTTCACGAGTGCACCTATTAAACGCGTAGGTTCACAACCCCTAGTGCCAGGGAATCACAGATGAGAAATTTGCTAAGCATGAATTAATGCAAACAGAAAACCCATCCCCAGCTCATGTTAGATTAGCCCTTCCAGCCATGGTTCCTTCTTTACTCTGAAGAAGAAATGTGTGGGACCCACATTAAACTCCCTGTGGCCAGTGCCTCTGTTTATGGCTGCCATCAGTCAACTGAAGAAAATCCTTTCCTTACCTGAGGCTTAATTGGTTCCTGGGCTCTGCAGTCCCTCAGTGCTGTGGTCATCTTGTTCAGGGTGAGCTCAGGTGCAATTTCCTGTGAATGCTTGAGGCTAATGAGACAACTCTGGTTAGCCACAGTGCCTTTTGCGGGAACTCACAGGAACGGATCAGGATTCTGAGAAGCCTGGTGTCCTTGAGATGTGTTTGGGAAACTTCACATCTTCAGAGAAAAGACAAGGAAACTTCAGTAAGTGAAAATTAATCATCTGGAGGCTTGGGGGTTTTGCTTGCTCCTGGTAAAATATGATCATTTTAGACCATTTTGCAGCTAATGTCTAGAAATTCCAAAATAAATATAAAAATGATTAATTACCTATAGGTGGAAGAGTGAGTATATGAACGAAATAGATTCCAATGGGAAGTCAATGTTTGGAGAAAGGGAACAGAAGTTGGCGATTTTTCTCATGTGTCTGTGTGTGAGGGGGGAGACGGTTGGTAGAAAGCAAGACTTAGTTTGTGCTACCCATGTGTGAAGGTTTCAATGTGTCTTCCCTAAAGAGCTCAGTATAATCATAGCTGCTAGCACATGAAAAGTGCAGAAAATAGTGGACAAGAAAGAAGCAGAAAGGGTCATAAATCCTGTGTACAACTCTATCCAAATGAGTGGTTGGCCCAGGAACCACCCATGCAGAACCCAGACTGCCAGCAGCCGAGCTAAGTCAAAATGGACTGAACTGTGAACTTGTGTATTGGTCAAAAGCCTGCTTAAGACTTTGGAGCTATACAGAAAAATCCAGTCTCTACAATTCAGCAGTCATGGAGTTGGCAACATATTCAAAGATGGCTCAGAACATGGAGAACATGGAATATATAATCCATTACTAAAAACCATCAGCAAAGACTGACCAACACATGACTCAGACGTTGGAACTATCAGACAGTGATCTTATAATACTGAATTGTCCTTGGCAAGACAAACAAATGCACACATTACAGACAGAGTGGAAATAAACCTCAACAGAAAAGATAGTTAAAAGAACCACATGGAACTCTTATAACTGAGCACACAAAATCTGAAACTGTCTGGAGTCCAGTTCTTCTTGTTTGGAGGAATCCTCAAGATGAAGGTTTAGGACAACCTGAAACAGAAGGTAAAGAGCTAGCTTATGCTTTGAGAATCAAAAATGTTTTCAGAGTTTTCTACCATTTTCATCTTTCCAAATAGTTTGTAATTTGGATTTATTATCTCTTTTAGAAGTGATAACACTGACACTCGGATCCAGGCAGTGGTGGTGCATGTCTTTAATCCCAGCATTTGGGAGGCAGAGGATCTCTGTGAGTTCGAAGCTAGCCTGGTCTACAAGAGCTAGTTCCAGGCCAGGTTCCAAAGCTACAGAGAAACCCTGTCTCCAAAAACTAAACACACACACACACACACACACACACACATATAGAAATAAAGAAATGAAATGATAACACTGACACTTGGGAAGTTGTTTTTATGCCCAAGCATGCAAATATAGAGAAAACTGAAAATGAAATTTGAACCCACACTGTACTTTGGTTTCAGTATATATACATATATGTGTATGTATATATATATATATTACTGTTTTTTTATTAAAGTTTATATTTGAAATAGCCTTTAGCTAGCTTGAAGGTCATTTCTTACTTTATCACTAACCATAACCACTCAATATTTGTCTTACATTATAATGGGAAGATTCTTTTTTTTACTCTTTTTTCAATCTTAATGGAACACTGTCTCCATGTCTATCATTTTCTGAAGGTAAATCAGAAAATAATTAAGAAATTGTCAGACTTAAGTACTCAAAATTATTGATAATCTTATATATGAATGTCTAAATATACAAATTAAGAGAGGTTGCCAGAATAGACTTAAAATTATGATCTAGGTTCACAAAGAATCAATAAAAAATCTAAAAAATTATGACCTAATGGCTGGAGAAATGGCTGAGCAATTAAGAGCATCTACAATCTTGCAGCAGACCTGAATTTGGTTCCTAGCACCCCCATCAAATGGTTCACAACTGCCTGTAACTCCTGCTCCAGGGGATCCAACACCCTTTTCAGGCCTCTGTGAGCACTATACTCATGACCACCTGTCCCAAACAGATACACACATTATAAAAGTTCAAATAAAAACTTTAAAAATAGAATCTAATCATATACTACTGAAAGAAAAATCACTTCAAATGTACTGAAACGAGTAGACAAAAATGAAAAGGACGGAAAATTACATCATGTAAACATGATTGTTTTCAAAGGAGAGGTGCTATCATTAAAGAATCTAGTGTTGTTAATGTTACGCAATGTAGACTTCAGATCAAAGATCATCACAGATAAGAAGAGCGTCACAACAATCCTGGGTATGTACATACTCAATAACAGGACCATATAATGCATAAAGTAAAATCTAGTAGAGTTAAAGCAACAATTTACATGGACTATTTCAGCCAGAGAAATCCATATCTCACTCTTGGGAATTACAGAACTAACAGACATAAATCAGCTAGGACATAGAAAAAAATGAATAGCCCCCCTTTCCCCTCAAGCCCTGCAAAACGCTCATTGCAACAGGCCACCCTGGAACAAAATGCTCACCCCAAAACTGGATTATAAGAGAATCTAACTAGAGACTGTTAGTAGAAAGGAAGGGAAAAGTCTTAAAATATACTTAGAAGACTTTTCTATAAAATCTGGGGATCACAGAGGGACTTTCACAGGAAGTGGAAAACTCTGAGCAGGGTGTACTCATCCAGTGGATGAAGGAGGATCACACACTCAGGCTTGCCTGGGTTACTGCGTTGAACCCTGCCAAGAGAGGAGAAAGGGGTGAAATGTACCTAAGACTGAATAAGACTAAAATATGATTTATTGGCATCCTAAAGTACAGATAAAGCAATGCTGAGAGGGAGATTTACCTGAATAAAGTATGATATTTTGCTAAGGAGAAAAGTCTTAAGTAACCTAAATTCATACCTGAATTAAAAAAAATGGAAAGGAGAAAATTAACCAAGACTAAGCAAAGAAAATAAAAGAAGAAATAAATAGAGAATTACATACAAAAAGAGAAAATGTGGTGATTATTTATAATAAATAGAGTTGATAAAACACTGGCAGAGCTGATTAAGATTTGAAAAGGAAAAAATTTCCTAATATCAGGCATGAATCAAGTGATATTGCCACTGATCCTTCAGCCATAAGTGTGACAGAGGGACACTATAAACCACTTTGTGTTCACAAGTTTGACAACTTAGAAAACATGGCTCACAGCTTTAAAACTTCAGAGGCTAAAATGAAATCACTTGATGTAATAGGGTTTATATAAATATTTCTGTAATTGTGTTCAAAATTGAATTCTTAATTGAAAAATACCCCAAACAGATATCTATGAGCCAAGATAATTTCTCTAGAGAACACTACCAAACATTTTTAAAATAAAATTAATATCCAATTTCTAACAATCTCCTTGAGAAAAAGAGAAGAGGGGAAATTTCCAAGGATACTTTATGAGGCTGGGATTACAACAATATCTAAAAAAGAGCAAGAAAAGGTAGATCTATAAATAACAATTTATATGACCTCAGATGCAAAGTCCTCAGCTCAATATTAAAGAATTAGTATACACCAAAATTATTATATACCAAAACCAAGCTGTATTTATTCCTGATTCAAGGCTGATTAAATCATAACCTGTTGTTGGGGTATACTGTATCTAGACTACACATTAAATTCAGTACCCTATGAGATGAAAGTATGAGAGACTAAATCCTAACCTATTGTTGGGGTACACTGTAACTAGGCTATAGAGTAAACACAGTACCCTATGGGATGAAAGAGTATGAGAGATTAAATCCTAACCTATTTGGGGGTGCAGTGTAACAAGGCTATAGATTAAATACAGTACCCTATGGGGTGAAAGGGTATAAGCGTGGGGAGAGGAAGCTGGAAAAATGAATAGTCTGTCATGTAAGAACAGAGCCTTGCACAATATGTTCTTGAGAGAGTGTTGTTAACAAGGGTTAGGAGCCACTCTGCTCTCTACTTTAAAACTCGTGCATTCATGTGTGCGTATGTGGGGGGTGCACAAGTGTGTTCATGTCCGTGTGTGCAAAGGTCAAAGAGCTGTTGGCAACTTGGATGTCATACTTCAAGTGCCATCTGTCTTTTTTTGTTTTGTTTTGTTTTGTTTTTTTGAGGCAGAACTTCATTCTGATCTGGTATGTGCCAAGTCGGCTAGACTGATTGGCCAAAGTGCACCAGGAACTGCCTGTCTAAGGCTCCCTGGAGCTGGAATTACAAGTGAGAGTCACCATGCTCAGCTCTTAAAACTTGAATTCTGTGGACTGAGCTCAAGACCTGGAGTTTGCCAGGCAAGGACTTAAATGACTGAGCTATCTCTCTTAGTCGTACATTAAGGCATTTTTGAGTCACTCCAATTTTATCCAGGTCTTACACCTCCCTTTACTTTTTTTGTCCTTGGGTTTATACTCTGTGGTTCTATGCTGTTGTTCTTGGAGGCTTTGTGGAGAAATAAATACACATGTTGAAACTGAGATGCCTTACCAGACATCCACACACTTTCCCATTGAGGTATCTGTGTGTGTTCTGCCGTTGCCTCATTTCTGCTTATACCATAAGTTCTCAATCTGTGGGCTGAAACCCCTTTGGCAAACCTCTATCTCCAAAAATATTTATGTTACCATTTGTAAGAGTAGCAAAATTACAGTTATGAAGTAGCAACAAGAATAATTTTATGGTTGAGGGGGTCACCACAGCATGAGGAACTGTAGGGTCGCAGCATTAGGAAGGCTGAGAGGTTTATAGTAATAACATTGACTCGAATGTGTTTTGCTATTTCCTTGATTTATAATTCGCTTTCTTACTCAGTTTTCTATATAGTCATTTTACTCTGACAAAGTTGAAAATAATTGTCTATTGTAAAATACTCTTCAATGATTTCCTGTTTTTTTTAATCATGTTTGCATTTAGGTTTTTAACTTTATGCACATTTTTGGAGTTTTTAATATGTCACGGTTTGAATGAGAAATGTCCCTCATGGGCTCTTGTTCAAAGAATTGGTACCCATCTGGTCACACCATCTTGGAAAGTCATGGACCTTTAGAAGTTGGGACCTGGCTGGAGAAAGTGAGGTCCTGTAGGAAGGGAGGACAGTGACATTCATAGTTGGACCTCGTTCTGTTTGCACTGAGATGTGAGGATATAAGGAGGCTAGGTCACCCCACCATAGCTGCCCACGGCTGGATCTCCCCCGCCATGAAGGACTGTATCCCCTTAAACCCCAAGACAGAACACAGTCTTCCTTAGTTGTCTGTCAGCTGTTCTGTCAAGGTGCTAAGAAAAGTGGCTAATGTTTCCATGCATATAAATTTATGTTTTTATAAGTGTTAAATGCTGATAATGACATTGGAGATGTTTGTCACTAGCAAATGTACATTATCTTCTATATTATCATATATTCTTTGATCTATGTACAGAATCTCTATTTCATCTTATTAAAAATTATTCCCCTTGATAGATGTTTTGGTACTTTGGCGATTATGCCAGTACATATTTATGATAGCCTTTTATGTCTTCAATAGAAAATATCCTTATGAATTAATTTATTGCAATTTCCAACTTAATTTTGTGAGACAAAATTTGTGCTAATTTTAATTCAAAAATTCATTTTTCACTAATTTTGAAGGGAATCTATATTCTTATTTGGGTGCTTTTACTGTGGAACAGAAATGCATCAGTATACATGATTCTCTTGGTAAGGAATCTACAAAGTCTCTTCAGAAATGTGGATATTTCAACAGTAGAAATTTTTCACATCCATGAATATAGAGAATCCTTCCATTCCTTCCTACCCTTTTCTGTTTCTTTCATTAAAGTCGGTAGTTTTCTGCATTAAGATCTTTTACCTCCTTGCTTAATGACATTCCTTATTTTAATGCTATTTTATAGTAGATTATTTTCTTATATTCCTCTCAGATAAATCACAATCAGTGTACATAAGAGAATACTTTGTCTATGTTGACTTCATGGTTCTATCTCTTTTTAGTGGTGTCTTTGGGTTTTTACACATAAGATTATGTCATTCGCAAATACAGATATTCTTCTTTCTAATGTGAGACTTTTCCATAACTTGAGTACAGTACCTAAATTCTTGTCTTGAAGAAAATACTTCAGCTTTTGTAATTTAGACATGAAACGTCTGAAGACTCATGTTGAGCCCAAGGCATCACTATTAACAGCTGGGGTCACTGAGAAATAACTAGACCATGAGGGCTTTTCCCATCACCAGTGGAATTCATATCTTAATTGACTATTGGGGAGTGTGTACTCTTTGGAAGAAGACAAGCCTTTGGGATTGATTGAATGATATATATATGTCATTCAATCCCCTTTCTCTTTCTCTTTTTCTGTTTCCTGCTTCTCATGGGGTAAGCAGCTTTCCACTGTAATATTCCACCTTCTCTCAGGCCTAAGTGATCACAGACTGAAACTTATGAACTCCTGAACTCAGATAAATGCCTCCTCCTTTATGTTCTGTACCATTTTCCTTTCCTTTTGCTGGGAGAAAAATACCCTGACCAAAGCAAATTGAAGAAGGAAAGGTTCATAGGAGCCTGAAGCAACTGCACACAGTGTGTCTACAGTTAGGAAGAAGAAGGAGAGGAACGCCGCCTGTGCTCAACTTACTCTCTATCTTTCACAGAGTTGGGACTCCACGTCAGGAAAGGGTGCCACACTCATTGGTAGAATCAACTGAGCTAGTCAAGATATTCTTCCACAAACAAAACCCGAGGCCCATCTCTCGGATTGTTCTCGATCTCAAGTTAACAACTGAGATTTTTCTTCTCAATTTTAGCTGATATTTCAAAAAGCCAAAAATGACTATTAGTTGTGAGTTCATCATATGTGACATTTAACATACTGAGGTACATTCCTTCTATATCAACTTATTGAGGGAACTTATGAAATAGCATAACATGCCTTTTTAAAAAAAACCTATTGAGAGCTGTATGATTTTCTCATTTGTTTAGTTAATATCACATGTATTAATTTGCATGTGTTGAATTATCCTTGAATCCATGCATAAATCCTACTATATGATTACGATATATTTTAAGTGTTGTTGAATTTGTTTTGTTAGTATTTTCTTGCAAAATTTTCTTGGTGTTGGCCTTTAGTTCTTTACTTACAATGCTTGTTTGGGTTTGATTTCAGTATCAGAGTGTTGTTTCCGAAGGATTGACATTAATTATCCTTTATATATTTGATATAATTCAGTGGTGCCATAGAGCCCTTCCATTGGTTACTTTTATCTTGTCATTACAAAATGCCTGACAAGGAAGGAAGCAACTGAAGGAATGCAGGCTTTGTTTTGCTCTTACAGTTTTAGAGGATACTATAGATTGTATCCTCTAAAACTGTAAGACAAAATAAAGTTAGCTGCAAGGCAGAAAACGTTTGTGGTATTTTGTTTTTTACTTTATATTGAGACCTGTACCAGGCAATGCTACCACCTATCTCAATTAACTCAATAGAGATACTTCCAGAAACAGGTCCAAGGCTTGTTTCATGGGATTCTAGAACCTGTCAATTGACAATGGTTATCAGTGTTTTTTATTTCCATGTTAATAACTTACCAGATTGGCTCAGTAAGTAAGTTCCTGATGATTGGTTCAGTTTTCTTGCCCACTGCTAGTCTATTATGACTCTCTTTCTCTTCATGCATTAGCCTTGATGAGCTGTGTGTTTCTAGGAATGTATTGATTTCTTTTAGACTCCCCGTTTGTTGCTGTGTAGTTGCTTATAGTCTCTTAGGATCTTTTATGTTTCTGCAATATCAGTTGCAATGTTTCACCTTTCATTCAAGTTTTATTTATTAGAACATTTTTCTTTTAATCTGAGTAAGGACTCTTCAAATTTGCTTATTTATTTTAAATGTCTGGCTAAGTATTTTCTGGTTTCTGCTATTGTTTTCCTGTCTCCTATTTTACTTATTTCTGGTTTCTAATTTCTTTTTCTTTGAAAAAAGACTGGCTTGTTTTTTTTTCTTTCTTTTACCTCCATGAGATGTATAGTTAAGCACTTTATTTGAGCAATTTCTTTTTCTTTCCATGTAGGTATTAACCTCGTTAAATTTCCTTCCTGGGACAGCTTTTGTGGTCTTCAATGTGCTTTGTTACATTGTGTTTCCATATTTTGTTTCCATTATAAGATGTTTTTCTCTGTTAATTTCTTCTTTGATGTAGACACCCGGAGAAACTCACCTGAGCATTTTTTGTTTTATTTCATTTTAAAATAAAATATATAAGGGTAGGTTGATGGAACGGATTCAAAGTGTCATTTCTAGAAACATTTTATTGTTTTGAGATGCTCTCAGTCTCTGCATTGGTTTCCTAGGTGAGTAGACAGACACTGGGGACAGAAAGAGAGCAAGTTAGCCATATTAAGACCACAGCTTCTTTTGTCTAATTTCTTCACCTGTCAGCAACTCAATAAACAACCTTACATCTTCCCAGGAAAACACTGGACAGAAATGAAATGAAGAACAATGGACTGAACGTTTACTCTTGCAGATGATATAAAATCATCCCAGTGTTGTTGCACACTTAATCTTGAAAGTAGGGAAAACCAAAAAGAATTACAGTACGTGGTGCTTTCAAGGGGCCACAAAAATGGAATGCAAATATTGTTATAAAATAACAACCTTTTGAGGGGCAACGTGACACAGCAAGAATACAGGGCTCTGCTTTCAGCAGGACCACAAGCATGGCTCAATGCACATGATCCACCATCTTTGTTGGAGTCCAGGGCTTGACTTCTCTATGCTTGGCTCAGGGGACTCCATACTTGTTGACCTTTTCTCTTAAGCATGCTGAACGTGAGAGTTTTAAATTCCTGTTTCCCTAAGCACTCATTTGCAATTAAATTGCAGCATAATAAATTAGTACAGACATAATTATGGTGTAGGAGGTTCTTCTGTTCATGTATTGTTTTCATTGGTTAATGAATAAAGAAACTGCTTTGGGCCTGATAGGGTAGAACTTAGGTAGGCAGAGATAACAGAACTGAATGCTGGGAAGAAGGGTAGAGTCAGAGATGCCATGGATTTTCTGCCTGAGAAGGACACTGGTTAGAATCTTGCTGTTAAGCCACAGTCACGTGGTGATACACAGATTAGTTAAATTAACATGTAGGAATTAGCCAATAAGAAATAAGAGCTAATGGGTCAAGCAGTGATTTAATTAATACAAGTTCTGTATGATTATTTCAGGTGTAAGTTAGCCAGGTGGCTGGGTCAAACAAGTGGCCCTCTCCATACAACATAACTACTTGAAGCAACAACCTTTATTACCACACAACCATGGAGTTTAGAAATCCAGGTGAGTTACACCAGGTTCTCCTCTTAGGACCTGACCAGACTAACTGTAATTAAAGACCAGCTTGGTTCCTTCTTTCTTCATTTTTCTTGTTGTTGTTGTTTGAGACCTTCACATATGCACATAATGTGTTTTGGTCAAATCATCCCCAATTCCTTCCCTACTCCCCATTGCTTTTTCCTCTCAACTCACGTGGTCCTTTTTAAAGCCACAGTACACTTTTGTGCACTGCCTGTATGTGCATTGGTTCTTATCTGGAGGTTCTGGGAGGAATCTAGTTCCTGGGTCAGTCAGGCTACTGGATGAATTTAGTTCCTAGTGACTGTAGTTCAGGGGATCCCATTTTTCTTCCCTGTGTAGAAAGCATTTGTTCACAGTTCTAACTGTCTCTCTCTGGTAGTTCCATGTGGCTTCCTCCACCTCAGCAACAGATACCCATTATGGCTGAGACAGAAAGAGCACCCCCCAAATGTCCACAAGTTGAAAACTTGTTTCCAATCTGATAGATCCAGTTATTGAGAGATGATTAAATCTAATCAATGAAAAATGAGGGATATAATCTAATTGGTGGATCAATCCACTCCAAGCTATTCAGAATTGAATGGCATTTATAGTAAGTGATAGAAACTGGGGGATATAGGTTACTGTGATTATGTCCTTAGGAGCTCTGTCTTGCACCCAGCTTCTTTCTGTGTTTCATGGCTATCAGACATCTAGAAGCTATATGTCACCATTCCTGTCCACCACCATGTTCTGCCCTACCATGGGCCTAGATGCCATGGAACCAGCCTAGCATGTGTTGAAAGCTCCGAAACCAGGAGTTTAGGAAAACCTTCCCCGCTTTGTGTCAGGCAGCATGTTACCACAGGACAAAGCTGAGACATCTCCCTGATAATGAGTTCCTACCATACCTTCTGTTTCCCCTAACTGATAAAAACTTTGCTTTGGTGGGCCTCATGGGATTGGAATAGTGCCATGTACATGATCATCCTACCTTAAGATCAGTGGATGAGCAGCCGTAATGGCATCTGTAAAATCCCTTGTGCCACACCATACAGTGATGAGAATCCATCCCAGGAGCCAAAGGCCTGATGTCACCTCAGAATTCAGCACCCTGTGCTACCAGCAGCCTCCAGGCTCACCCACATTTCCTTCAGGTCACCACTCAGCTATTTGCCTTTTAGCAAAGTGTTTTCTGAGAACTCTCTAAATTTCCAATTCATCTTAGCACCCTCACACTGCCACCTCTTTTGCCTTGATTCATTTATCTTTAAATCTTGACATCTGGAACTGGAAAATTAGCTCACTTGTTTTTCTTAAGAAGGACCCAGGTTAAGTTTCTAGCACCCACATGGGGATATTATACCACTTCCTCTGGCAGCAGGCATGCATGTGGTACACAGACATACATGCAGGCAAATCATTCCAAATAAAATACGTGTTAAATATTTTTTAAAAAATCTTACATATAACAGTAAGTATATTTTGCTTATTTGTACTGTTTAATTGTCTCTCTCCTTTATTTTATAATCCCAGAAAGATCACGGATTTTTGTTTTTATCTCTTTATGTAGTTTTGACTTTCAGAATGGTGGCGACACTCAGCAAATATCCATTTAAGGAACAACTAACGCCATGATACAAATAATGTGCAAAGCGGGCTGAGAACTTTTTAAAATATGAATATATTTAAAGACAATAACAACTTCAAATGTATTTCCAGAACTTTCCATTGCTGCTCTATTTCCTTGCAAGAATACGGCCTTGTGCAAGGGACTATCCTCTGGGATGGAGGAAATAGCCAAGCATGACACAGTTGGAAGGAAGGGCATCTTGAGAGATAGTGTAGAATCCTTGACTCGTCAAAGACGAAACAACCTGTGCAAAGAGAAATCAAGAGAAACCGTGTGGAAAGTCAAGCCACAAACACTTGGATTTTTTTTTTGTCAGGAATGAGTCATGAGACTTGGGAAGTAACTTAGCCCTCTGGTCCTCTTTTGTCACTGATGACATAAGGGCCCACAATGCTGTCATGATTGGGCCGTCATCCTGAGAGTAATGTGAGATGCAGTTCAGTTAGTGAACAAATCATGCGTGCTCTCTCTTGATTTCTAACGCCTCACCCAGCCTGTTCACTCTTTTGACTGCCAGGAGAAGGGTGGCTCAGGTTTCATCAGCTTCTTCTTCATCTTATCTGTGATCAATTATAGAAATTACCTTTCTTTATACAGTAGCCCACAATGGCAGTAATGTAGATATTCCAATTCACATAGTAGAATGTCTTCCTTAAACTTTTTTTTTTGAGACAGGGTTTCTCTGTAGCTTTGGAGCCTGTCCTGGAAC
>LOJH01004006.1:12796-25608 GCA_001685095.1 Ellobius talpinus
ACACACACACACACACACACACACACACACACCGGCAACAATGCCAAGAGGAGGGAGGGAGAGGGATTCCCAACACTGGACCACACTGCCATACCCAGGAGACTGGGTACAGACCGTTGTAGATCAGTGTAATGACACCCTGGGAAGTTATCAGTCAGGCTCCATGCATCTGTGGAATGCCATCCATAAAAATAGGAATTGTTTAGATCAGGAAGACCTCTCTTTATGGGGGTGGCCACATGGAGAAACGTTCAAGCAAGGGTAGATAAAGTTTGAGCAATTTAGAATAAAGAAGGATGTCTCACTACTAGGAAAGACAGAGTTTAGAAGTGGGAAGTTTTCATGTCTCCTACTCCCATCACAAATACCTTCAGGTTGAGTAACAGACATGCTCAAAATGCAGAAAGAAATGGCTCTTGCCACTCTCCCATTTCTCAGCTGGCAACCTCGTCTTGATGCTCCCATTCCAAGGCTGCAGGGTTGCACTTGCTATCTTAGGGAGGCTCTCAAAAGTTAAGGCCAATAAAAACATATTTGATGGTACTTTGAAAGAATCTAACCCTGAACAGGCACCAAATCTCAGCTTTTGCCCTGAAGAACTACATGTATACAGGGTTAGCCAGGCTGCTCAAAGAACATTGATTAAGAGGGTAGGTTTTAATTACAAGGAGTGAAAGAAATTGTTTTTGTTTATTTGTTTGTTGTTTTTGATCCCTGTGTTAGAGTTGATGAGCACAGAGTTTTGTCCAGACCTTAAAAAGAAGCTGGGTCTACCATTTTCTGGTGACTGTGTCTCATTCTTCTGGCAAAATTCTCTAGGAATCTTTACTTGACAGGGGAATGTAAATATAGAATTCAGTACTTACTATAAGAAAATAGAAGACAGGTTTTTCTTATTTGGCTTAACTCAAGGTTATCAAAATCCTTTACAAAGTTATTTACTCCCTATGGGCCATTGCTGCAGGATGTAGAGCCAACATGCAGCAAAGAGGGTTTCAGAGTCCAGAGTGGCACTGGGGAGGTCTGGGGTGAGGGCTCTCTGCACAATGGTGCAATCATCAAGTCCAGATTCAGGAAGTCTCATAAAAGGAACACAGCTGAAGTTGACCAGATGCCGGACTCCTAAAGTCTGGTGACAGCCCCTGAAGCCTTTGTGTACACCAACACGACAGTAGCGTGGCACACGAAAATGGCTGCCTGCTGTTCACCATGGTTATGACAAGGATGCTGGGTAGAAAATAAACTTGGTTTCCCATGAATCCAAGTATCACCAGCTATTTTGTACCTTTAGAGACCAAAGGCTCATCTCTTTGAATGATTCTTCAGGCACATAGAGAAAAACAAAGTGCTCTGAGCACCTGCAACTCACAGGACTGCTCCATATTCATAGTTCTCTTTTACTTGGGGTCCTTTACATCCCTAAAGAACCACAGCCCCCAAGTTCATATGGTTTGAGTTGGGCAGACCCTGACTGCATCTTCTTGTCCAGCCATGTGACCCAGACTCTAAAATCCAGTGCATGGGATTCATGCCAAGTGAAACCCATCCAGCACTATTTGATCTTGATCGTACTATTTAAATAATAATAATAACCATTGGGAGCAAAGGCATGCTGTGTTGCTAAGAAAATGAGATATATATCTAAAGCTTTATGGACAACTCGACTATCGTGGAAGTAAAGCCTGAGTAAAACAGGTCAATAAATGAAAGAAGAGCCACAACATGAGGGGATTCTGGATTCCAGTATTTATATTTAAGCCTACTTATCTAAATATGTACAGTATTCATCACTGCTCTTTCCATAGTGAGCCAATCATATCTTAGTTCTTTTAAAAATTGCAACCCAGTAGTTTACTGCCAAGAGTTGGGGAGGGGACCCACAGGAGAAAAATGTCCCATTGCTATCATTTATCTGAAGCTAATTCTTTACCCCATTTCTTTTTCTATTGCCCTAAGTCAGATTTTCTTTGCTTGTCACCTGGACCTTGACATTGGCCTTCTCTCAGAACTTACTGGCTCCACTGTATCTGTTCTAATCTAATCTAATATCACTCTTATGTTTCCCTAGAGCACAGCTTTGGTTGAAGAAAAGACTTCAAGATGTCACAACATAAACGTTCAAATTCCCAAAGGTTGTCGTGCGGAAGGAAAAGAAAAGAACATTCACTTTCCCAAATGAAATGCAGGTCAAAGGGGAAGTCCCAGGAATGTAGAGTGCAAGCCGCTATACCTCACTGGTGGTGGCAAACTCTCTATGTCCTCAGTGGCACTCTTATGGAACTGGGCTTTTCTTCATCTATTAGCAGCCCTTGGTACTCCGGGCTGATGCAATGTTGCTGCATTTCGGGGGGTTAATCATTGCATAGGCCTTGGGCAGATGCCAGAACAGGAGGGAATTGGTTTTAGTGAGGCAGTCAGGTGGTAGATGTGAACTGTGGGCTTAAGGGACTTCACGCAATACCTGGCTCCACCACTTTTGAGCTCTGTGCCCTCAGATGATCATCTGACATTTCTGAGCCTGTTTTCTTATTGCAAAGTAGACCTAAGTAACACAACTTTATGAAAGCACTGTGAGAAGTAAAAATAGCTCTCCTGGGGCCTTGAAGGCGCTCTGAAATGTTATTTGCCTTTCCCTGCTCCACAAGGCTTCCTAGCTCCCTTGATGGTCACAGACCACCCTAATGGCTCCCTTCTTTGACCTCTTATTGTCCTTACAGTTGCTTCTTCAGAACTTAACACTTCTAAATACAGCTTTCCATTCTTCATTATGTCCATTCTCCCTTGAGAAGATCATTCTACATTTCTGTGTACATGGGGAGTAGAGTGGAAGGAAATCGCACCAAACGCAGTACCAAGCACAGAATCAATATTGAAGAAATCACTCAATTTAAGGACCGGAGCTTGAGCCAGAGGCAACTTCCTCTCTTGGAGTCCTTACTTTGACTAGGAAGCAAGAGTATGGAGTTAGGTGAGTGCCTTCCCACCCTGAGTGCTGCTGGCACTTAGGCCTCTCAGTGAGAAATCACCAGTTAAGATGTCATTTCCAAGGGAAAGGTGGGACAGTGCCCCCTGGAGTATACAGGTAGGAAGTGACAACTAGAGCCTACTGGTAAGGTAGGCCATTCATTTCACTAGTTTCTATCTAGTCCTGGTGATTTAAGCAAGAACAGGTTTCTGGGGTTATTTACACTGGTTGTTGTGGTGCTCCTCTTCTCCCCAAGCTTTGGTCTGTGTGTTACATAAACACTGTTGCCATAGTTATGACTCAGGAACCTTTGCTGTTTGACCTCAAGAAAAAGTTTCTCTCAAATCAGGATAACACCAAGGTGGTCCCACCTCAAGGGGTAGGATCTGCCAAATTCATTTAAGCTTCTAGAAGGAACTACTGTATTTTGGGCAACAAGCAAGCCACGAGAGGAAACACTGTGCTGCAGTGTTATGCAATTTCCTTTCAGTTCATATTCAGAAATCCTAAAAACCCCTTAACAAGCAACTTCCCTAGCTTTCAACTGAAGATCAGTATCAGAGCCAATATAAATAAAAACTGGTTGCAAAAGAGGAAAAAGGGAATCTGTGTTCAAGCAAAGAAAGGATTTCAGTGCCAATTCAAAGGCAGTAGAAAAAGCACAAGCTGGGTCCTTTTTTGTCTCCGTGTGATATGAAAGGGAGTGGCACCACCCCAGGACTTGCACGCAGCAGCCAGGGCTAACCCACCCACCCTCCTTTGGAAATCGATCTGTTCCCTGGTCATCTACCCCATTCATTCTTCTTTCAGCAACCACACTCCCTACACAAACCAACCTCCTCTATCACCGCCTGAGGATGTCCGCCAATGTGGTCAGCAACAGGCACCGTTAGAGCTCAACAATTTACCATGGAAATTCTCTACAACACAGAAAAGGCTGGAGAAATGAGAGGAAGCACTCACATATCCAACACTCAAGGCACTGAGGTCAGTAACTGGCACACTATTGACTGAAGTTCAATATTTGTCAATCTCTTAAAGTAAAATTTACAAATTATGAAATACAATAATTTCTCAAGTATATCAAACACAAATTGTGATAATTTCATGTAAGTTAAGCCACTACAAGAAAGAACTATCTTTCATCACCTCAAACAGTTCTCTCATGATACTTCCAAGAAACCCCACCACCCCCAAGTTAACAGACCTTTCCATCATACACACACGCACACACACCGTTTTGCTCTGCCCTAAAAGTAAGATCATACATCATATATTCTTTTAGGTTATCTTATTTCACACTGTGTAATTTTTTGAGATATTCATGCTGTGGTGTGAATTAATATTTTTACCCCCTTCTTACTTTTGAATACGTTATTATTGAACGTATCACGGTTTATTTTATGGTGCTTCTGTCCACTAACTTCTGTCTTTGGCTATCATAAATGAAATAGCTAAGCACTGAGCCACGTCCAGTCGAAGAGATGGAGGAGGGATTATATGAGCAAAGGGGTCAAGATCATGATGGAGTAACCCACAGAGACAGCTGATCCCAGATAGTGGGAGCTCACTGACTTTGGACTGACAGCTGGGAACCTCCATAGGACAGAACTAGGCCCTTTGAATGGTGGTGACAGTTCTGTGACTTGGGCCGTAGGGTCACTGGCAGTGGGACCAGGATTTATCCCCAGTGCACGAACTGGCTTTTTGGAACACCTTCCCTATGCTCAGCTGCAATACGGGGGGGAGGGGCTTGGCCCTCCCTCAACTTGATGGGCCAGACTTTGTTGACTCCCCATGGGAGACCTTATCCTTTCTGAGGAGTGGATGGGGGGGTTGGGGAGAGTGAGAGGAAGAGGGAGGATGGGAGGGATGGGAAACTGTAATTGGTATGTAAAATGAAAAAAAAACTTTAAATAAAAAATTTAAAAATAAATAAATAAAGCTCCTCCAAATATGTTTGTGCAGGTCTTTTTGAGAGCACACACATTCATTTCTCTTGAGTATCTAGAAACAGAACATTAAGATATTGTTTATTATTATCAAATAGGAACTTTCTTCAGTGAAGTTGTACAACTATCAATCAACACTTGGGAGGATAAATTTCAATTTTAGCCTTTCTGGTGCATGAGGGAATAAACCCATTGTGGTTTTATCTTGCACACCCCCATTGTTAATATCAAGCACTTTTTTATATGCTTAGTAGACATTCTTAGCTTCCCTTCAAAGCATGTCTCTTCAAATCTTCTGCTCATCTTTGGGTTGGGTTGTTCTTTTTACTACCAAATTATACAAACTCTCTATATATTCTGGACTTGTCATTTGTCCAGTGAATGCTTTGCCAATATTTTCTGTCATTCTGCAGATTAACCTATGATTTTCTTAATGCTGCCTTCTGATAGACACAAGTTTTTAATTTTAATAAAGTCAAATTTTAGCAGGGTCCCTGTTTTCTGTGTCCTATGAAGAAACTTTTACCAACCTAAGAATCCTAAAATCTTGCCTATATTTCCCTTCTGAATGCTTTATAGCTTTGGCCTTTATGCTTATGATCCATCTTGAATTAATTGCTCCTTAGTTACCCAGGCTTGTAAACATAATTTAGTCAGCTCATGTTTGAAACTCACTGGCTTAAAATAAAACTTCAAGTTGGGCATGGTGATGCATACCTTTAATCCATAGCACTTAGGGGTCAGAGGCAGATGGATCTCTGTGAGTTAGACGCTATATAAAGGTCTACATAGTAAGTTCCTGGCAAGCTAGGGCTACAGAGTGAAACCCTGTGTAAAAAAAAAAAACCCTAAAAATAAATAAAACTTTTTAGGGACAAGACCTTGCCTATCTAGCTTCTCTTTTCCTTTTGCTAAGGAGAGAGAGAAAGGGAGTGGGTATGAATGGTAGGGGAGGTGGGGAGGAACTGGGAGGAGAAGAGAAAGGGAAAAAATATAATCAGAATATATTGTATAAAAATATCTATTTTCAATAAAAGAAAAAAGCAGACCTGGGTGGAAGAGGTCTTTACAATGTTCACATTGAAAACAACAAGTAGGAACCCCCAGGATGGTTCAACAGGTGAAGGTGCTTGCCACACAACCTTGGCGACCTGAGTTCAATCCCTGGAACTCACCATGGAAGGGGAGACTTAAACCCACAAGGTTGTCTTCTGACCTCCACATGTGCACCCACATCATGCATACACACATGCATGTGCGTATACACACACTAATAATAAATATTTTTAAGCTCCTAAGCCAAGGCTGTCAGGCTTCTTCTCTAGAGAGAGTGAGAACATACTATACACAGACCTACAGAGCTCAATGGCCACTGGGAAGACTAAGCCCAGAGAGAGGGCTGGGCAAGACTAGAATACAGCTTTCTTCTGATTTGAATTTGAGAGCACAGCAGGCAAACACAGAAGTCCAAAGACGTCTTCTGTGTCCTTTACTATCACACGGGATATGTAGATCACCTACATCCTATGAACGTCCACTTCTGGCTCTTGTTACCAGGTCCTTCCCCAAGGCTCCTCTGCAATCTTTTCTACGTAAATAGATACAATGTAACTACAGTAGGTGGAGGAGTTACCTGCCCTGCTGTAGTGATAAAATGCCTGAGAAAAGCAACCTAAGGAAGGAGGGGTTTATTCTGACTCACAGTTTGATTAAGAGCACAGTCAATCAGGATGGGGAAGCCATGATGGCAGGATGCTGGTCACACTTTGTCCACAGTCAGGAAAGAGACAGATGAATGTTCATGCTCAGCTTGCTTGTCCTTTTCATATGCAGTGCAGGACCAAGGACCAGGGAATGGTGCCACCCATAATTAAGGTGGGTCTTCTCACCTCAGCTCACCCAACTTAGCTCATCTTTCAGAGGCATGTCCAGAGGCTATCCTAATCTAGATAGTCCCTCAGAGGCCAGCTTAGAGGTTTGTCTTCTAGGTAACTCTAGACTTGTCAAGTTGACAAGATTAACCACTGTGTGTATGAACATAAAGTCTGTCACACACACAAACATGCACACGCGGGGGGGGCATGCACACACACATAGCCCTTAATTCTGCAGCACTCATGACCTATAAGTACACATACAAAGACTAAATTAGAAAACAACAAGTTTAGTAGATGAGTGCTCCCAAGGTCTAGGCTCAGGTTTCTGTGAACCTCTGGTTATAACAGTGTCATTAACTGATCAATACAAACCCTTGTTTGTACAAAGACAGCCACTTAATATATGCTGTTGGTTCATTAATGTCGAACTCACAGCCAACAGCATACTAATTCCCAAGCAAAGCTCATTCAATGTGTACTTTTATATGATGTCAAAAGCCTCAAAACAGCCTTCTTCCCCTTAAGGACACTAAAGAGTACTTGAACACTGTGCTTAAGAGACCAGTTTAAATTAAAACATCACCAAGAGAAAACATTAACTTTTTTTTTAAGTGACACTAAATGAACCAGAAAAAGGACAATTATCTCCAGGTGGAGAGCTGAAAGCTGAAGGTAAAGTATCATCTTATAGAAGACAGGGACATACCCAGTGGAGAAACCACAACACATCAGTCTACACATGCCTACCAGTGAGAAAGCACAAAAGAACTGACTCTATGGTCATGAATAATGAGGAACAATTGTACATATATGTGGATATATGTATGTAATATACATGTGGCATTATATATGTTCATAAATATACACATGAAAACATACATTTATAAAGGTTTGGAGAAGACAGCTACATTCATACACACAAACACTATCTGCAGCTGTGTTCAAGGGATCACAGCAGAGCCAAGCAGCTCCAACTGACTGTTGTAGGGTAACATGTATACTCCACTCCACTAAGTTCTAGATGGTTGTACCAACTTATGCTCCAAACAGATGTATTATGGGAGTTACATGGCCTACTCCTTAAAAGTCCCCAAAGCTTCTTCCTTGGACCTCTTCTTTCTCAATTCTAGAAAGATCTGGAGTTTCACAGGTTCTCGCAGCTTCCACCATGGGTGCCTGTATGCAGATGATATCTCACTAGGTAGACTGGCAACTCTACACTCCCCTGCTCACCTCAGCAGCCTGGGGATTCCCTAGATCTCAAACCCAGCCACCATTTCTCCATCACCGGGAGGAACGCACTGCCTCTTGTTCTCCAGTGTGTCATCACTCTATTCGTAAGATGCAGATAGTATTGTCTATGCAAAGGGGTGAGACAGTGGCAACAGAGCAGCCAGCATTGTGACTGCCACACAAAATAAATGTCCTGGAAAGAAACTACATTAATCGTCACCATCCCAGACCACGGCATCACTTTTACCCCAGTAATCCGATCCTAAAGATTTCAAAATCCTGCCTCTTTATTTTCACCTCAGACTGGACGACCATAACTGGATTTGCCTTTAACATGATGGTCATGTTACTCTGAAATCCCACGAAGGGGGGCATCAGGGCCTTGAAATGCCACCAAGTTGGTTTCTTCTGGAATGCTACCTCCGGCTCCCTCAGTCTCAGACCATGTCTTCACTTCAGCAGCGCTGTGTACATGTCTGACGATGCAGACCCCAGAGTGCCTGGCTCATAGTAGGTACTCACCAGATGTCAGATGGATGACACAATGAACCAAGGGCACAGAGAGCACTAAATGCACACAGCCCAAGAACTACTTAACATTAACTTTAAAAGGAGCCGATTCGATCACCCTAAGTGGTTATGTAATTAAAACTGAACTTGGGTCTTAAAGGAGCTCTTCAACTCTGGGAAGAGCAAACTGCCATCTGCCTACCAGCATTTCAAGTACCAAACTGCTCACTTACAGCTGTACTCACACCAAGCAAATTAAGCAGTCAGCAGCAGAATCGGGCACAGAACAGGCACCCCAGCAGTGCCAGCCTCCTGCGGGCACTCACAGGCTTCTGCAATGCAGAGGCTGTTACAAGCCCCAGGAGTATGGCCACTCACTCTGACCCCAATCAGGGTGCATTTCAAGCCACAGGAAATAATGACTTAGTCAATTAATAGGATTGTGATGACAACAATCATTTGGAAGGGAGGCAAGGTAGATACACACCTTACTTTATACTCTGATACCAAAATAGATCCCAGCTACACATTAATTTTATTAATGGAGACTCATTCAAGCAAAGACAGAGTAAATGAAGTAGTTCCCAGCCATACATAAAGTGCCCTGATAATAAATATGAGAAGGGAAAAAAAACCCAAGAGAAAATATAGACAAATGATAAAGTATGTGCAGAGAAATATTCATCAAATGGCAAAATATCCAAAGTCAACAAATAAATCAAATTATAACACTGGTAATATTTTTCCTTTCTGAAAAATACATTATTTTAAAAATTAGTAGTATCTAGTATAGACATCGGCTCAGAGTAGAGGGCAGTACTACGTGAGGCTTGAAACTTTATGAATTGGTGCATTCTTTATGGGAAAGAACCTTCTGAGGGGAATAGATATGCTCAGCAAGCGAATTAATTCTATAAACTCATACTATGGAAAGAATCATGCATAGAGGCCACTAAGCAATAGAGCTGGATGTGTAAGTGCCCTGCACAGGACATGTGGCATGTCCTCTAGAAGTGAGGCACCCATGGTGGAAGCTGCGAAAACCTGTGAAACGTCCAGATCTTTCTAGAATTGAGACATAAGAGGTCCAAGGAAGAAGACTGGGGATTTTTAAGGAGTAGGCCATGTAATTCATTGTGAGATGGTTTTGGATATTAAAAGCCCCTTGCACAGGAGATGTTAAGTCCAAGATGTGGCATGGGCATGTAAGTCCCCTGCATAGGAGATGCTGAGCCCAAGATATGGCATGGATGCCGAAGTCCCCTGCATAGGAGATGCTGAGTTCTCTGAGACATGACATGGATGCATAAGTCCCATGCATAGGAGACACTGAGTCCAAAATATGGTATGGACACATAAGTCCTCTACACAGGAGATGCTGAGTTCTCTGAGATTTGGCATGGATGCCTAAGTCCCCTGCATAGAAGATGTCAGGTGCTACAGAGATTGCCCACAGTTTTTCACAATAGTTACCAAAAGACCCTCAGAGCCACTCAAGAACTTCTGGATGGAGACTAGTACCTAGTTTCGTCTCTGTTTTACACAGTTTTTAAAACAAGAATAAAGGATTCATATCTTGGAGGCTAATTCACCTTGGGAGAACACAAGATCAGCTTCCTACATCAATACATATTCATAATTTTCACTTCCGATGTATCACCATTGCAGGCTATTCAATTCCACCAATCACCAATGGGGTAGATAGGGTAAGCTCTCTGAGGCTGCTCTGGGAGGAAGGATGCAGCAATTATAGACAACTCTCTGGTGAACTGGTCAAAGCAGTCCCCAGTGTCCCACACACGTAGTATAAGTTCTTAGCCCTACCTGGGCAGCACACAGGGAGAATAGAGCCTAAAATGGCCATCCTGTGAGCCACAACGTGGTTGCCTAGACAAGGTCCAGAGCCTCACTGAGGATGCAAGTCCACCTTCCTCCTACTGTAGAAATGGTGGGTTTAACTATTCAAGCCTATGGTTTGGAGCTAGACTGCCTAACTGTAGACAGGAAGTGTCTCAAGGCTGAGGAAATGATACCATTCCAATATCTCTGGAGAACTGTACAACACAGAATAAGATGGAATGCAGAGCAGGCAGGAGAGTAAGGTAAGGCAGAGCATGTCTAGCTGGAGCTCTCATCCCTTCCTCTCCAGGCTCCTTCTGACCTCCACACGAGCTCCACACACTGCCAGGCTGAATGCCAGTCTCATTTCTGCTCAGCAGCTCTGCCCACATTTCCTTGTTCAGTAAAGTTCAAACAAAAAAGACAGACACCCTTCCCACCTCCCTACATCCCCCATCTAGCCTGAACGAGGCCAGCAGCCATGTGTAGGGCATCGCAGCCCTGCTCTCACTCCACTACTCTGAGTCACAGGGCTAAGCAAAATGATTGTTCTCATTAAGAAGGAGCCCACGCTTTGCTGCCAGTGCATGCACTCCCGAGAGCTCCAGAGCTGAGCAGGCCTGGACGGTGGCCAGCCATCTGCTCCAGCAACTTATGTAAGTTGCTGGGGTTTCCACCTTTGCCTTGTGGAAAGAGAAGGAACATCCAAGGCAGAAAACATCCAGCCATCAATCCACCATCCTGAACAGCCTGCTAAGCGTTTGATCATAGGGCTTTTTCAGCCTTCAAGAGCGACATAAAGTGAATGGGGACAGGCTGCTTACATGCAGCGGCTGGGGAAAAGCGGCTTGTGGTCAGACGGATTGGAGAAAAGATTATTGAATGGCTGAGTTCCTTGCCTGTCAGCAGACTACACAGTAACATGCTGGAAGACCAGGATGGGAAGCGGGAGTCTTCTTCTTGGTCAGGAACTCCTGAGGCTGAAGGGGAGTAGAAAGTGCCAGCCTAGATATGCTGGTGCCATCTCCCCGCCCAGGGACAGGGCATCTCCAGATTGACTAGGGGGCTCATTATGGTCAAGAGGAGAGAAAGCAGGAAGGAAGAAGCAAATAGTTCTTTTAAACAGAAAAAAAAATGGAAAGATCACTTGATTGAGGATAAGTCTACCCTTGAAGGGAATTGGCAACAGTGATTATCACAGGCACACCTGGGCCTTCAAAACATTTGGCAAGCATTTGTTTCTGCCTAAAGTCCCTAAGGAAGAAGGCTTGCTAGATTCAGGGGTCCTGTGTCAAGTACAGCCCCCGTTTCACCACTTAATAGACCAAGGGGCAGGAGAAGGAGCATGCACTGGTGGAGGAAGATTGCATTAGACTGCATCTGTGAGGTTCAAGCTCTGTAAAGCTGGCTGACTGCATTATTCTGCTTCTGTGCAGTTCAAGCTCTGTAAAGCTGGCTGAGCTGCTTAACTATATGAAAGGACTGGATCTGCACCCGAGTTCAAGTGATGACAGGGACACTTCAGGGCCGTGGGATGACCCTGAGTGCTATTCACCAATCTAGTTCTAATAACAAGCCACCTCTAACGAACAGCATTACAACCAGAGGTGCTGATGTCCAAACACACCTGGAACAGGGTTCTACATCAGTGAATACACAGTGGGGCTGCTACTTACTGGTATAGGACCTGATCATAGGTTCCTGACAGCTGGTATCAAGACTCTCGGGTTCTAGACACTTTCTCTTAGTAAATATCCTAGCACAGAGCACTGTAAGTACAGGGTAAATAAAAGCAGGGTAATCAGGGAGGGTGGATCTGGAATACAATGAGAACTCACCTACACACACACACACACACACAAAATCATCAGTTCATCCCTGTTATTTTTTTTACATGTCTTAATACTCTAGCCCAACAGTGGCATCCCTAGCTATCAAGATATAAGCTTCATTGCCAAAACCTGCAAGTAACCACACTATATGTGGTGATGCACACTTGTAATTCTTTCAACCCAGAGGCTGAGGCAGGAGAATCTCAAGTTTCAAGCAAGCCTGAGCTGTAGTTAGATACTGTCTGAACAAATGGGAGAAGGTTCTTTCTTATACAGTCCCATCTTATTCTTTTTCATTGATTTATTTTCTTTTTTAGAAAAAGGTCTATGTAGCCCTGGTTGATTTCAAACTTGTTATATAAGCGAGGCTGGCCTGCAATTCACAATCTTCCTGATTCAGTCTCCAAATGCTCATAAAACAGGTATGTGTCACAAAATCTGGCTTTCCTCCATCACCTTAAAACTCATAACATTTATTTTTCATAAATAATTACCATGTCATTGCACCTAACAGGATCGATGATGATCCCTGAATATCCTGATTTAAATAAAAAAATTATACTGATATTTCCAAAACTACTTTAAAGGTGTCTTTTTGTAACTG
>LOJH01004006.1:25714-40364 GCA_001685095.1 Ellobius talpinus
GAATCAAAAGACAGGAGTCTGCCATCCTTCCATTCCTTCAACGGCAACGGCAACCAAGAGTTGACGATGCTGACTGGTGAGACTCGGTTGCTCATTCTGTCACTCGCTCGGCTTCTTTGCATTGCCCTCCCCTGATTTTTACAGAGAAAACTTTCAATGGCTACAGTAACAGCAAACCCCCTAGTGATGCAGCGTCCCAGGACGAACACTGCAATGGTTAACATGCGCTGGCTGCTCGCTGTGTCACAAGCACTGCACCAGATGGCTTGGCAGGTTATCTCACTGGACTATTCTGAGAGCTCTGTGAAGTCAGTGTCAAAACCATCCACCCCATTCAACAGATAAGAATCCAGGTCAAGAGCTGATTCGAATTCTTGGGGATGGGGCCTAAATTAAACCAGATAGTCTGAGAGCAAGTTACTGTTCTTGGCCACCATTCCATACAGGTGCTCTGAATTAGGTCAACAACAGAAGGGATACTGGATAATCCTGGCTGTGCATTTTATAGATGGGGACACAAGCAGATATACACAATGCACCTTTTCAATGGGGAGCCAAGGGTTTCTGAGACATTGCTCCATAATTCCTCATCAGTGGGAGAAAGAGCTGCAATAATGACAAGTTTGGGGAGGCAATGCTACTGTGCAAAGGGGCCTCCTTTCACCAGACATACCACAGATTGCCCAATGGTCTCAGGCATGTCCTGAAGTCTCCTCCGAATGCAACTAGGACTTGGAAAAACGAGAGCTGACCCACCCTAATTCACGTAGACAATAAAAACTCTTAAAACTGAACATGCTCCTTTAGAGGCAAGTTTGCAAGAATCCAGGAACAAAAAAAGACAGTATTTCCAGGATTTTTGCAGATCACTGAAAGTAAGTCCAAGTGGTCCAGGGGGCATGAGGCTATGACCCAGGAACTCTGTGGGTGATCTGTCCACTCGGGCAGCCATGGGCTGAGGCCAGCTTTCAAGGTGCTGCCTGCTTCTTCATGCTTATGGCAGAGCACCCAGCACCAGGAGACCAACTGAAAGGCACTGGTGATCACGTCCTGGTGCAGCTGACTCACCGACTTCCTGGGTGAACTTCTGTGCTCAAGAGAGGCTGAGGGCACCTGTCCTCGGGGAGGCTGATTATGAAATGTGTTTGCTTCCTTTCCATACCGCCGTCCCTTTGATGTCCTAACCCAAGGGTAGCCATGGACATCTGGAGACAACAGCTTTAGGGTGAACTGAGAAGGCAAGGGGTGGTTATCAACCAGGAACTGCTGGGGTCAGCACAGAAACCTGAGACAAGCATCTGAAGAGCCACATCCTGCTGCTTCGCCACTACCATAGGACCTCCAGTCAACCTGATCCAGCACACCAGGAAACCAAAATATGACATTTTCTCTGCTTTCTTTCTTTGCAAAATAAGGTTAAACCATGGTGCTCATTGATAAGGCAAGGTGCTTAACAATGTGTCTAAAGTTATTGACCTAGTAACTTCACAAAATAAATGGTAGTGTAGCAAGAGAAATAAAAATCTCCAGAAAAACAGAAGTGACCTATTATTTTACATAATTTAATTTACCCACCACCACCAGGTACCCTCTCTGAAACTTGTCTGTGTGGTTGTTTTTTGTTTTGTTTTGTTTTATTTTTTGGATGGCTGAGTGTGAAACAATCTGTTGTTTCTGTCTGCAAAGAATCCAGTCCCTTCCCTTTCTACTAACCATTCCTCAACCTCCCTTAGGATATGACCCTTGACCTCATCTCTGCCTATGTGAGCTGCAGCTACCCTTGGGGTCAGTATGTGACTCTGGTGTGAGCTCAGGCAAGGTGATTGCTACAAGGATGAACACACGACCTGAAGCCATTTTTCTAAGCTGTGCAATTTCGTGGTGATGCTGTAGCCATCATCAGATTCCTTGGTTCAGTCTGCACTGTTTCCATTACAGAACTGCCTCCCCATCCACCCACCATCCAGGATGTAAGATGTGATCTTTCAGAGCTATGTGAAAAGAGCTAACAGAGTCTTGAAATGATAAGAGCTGGATATTCCAGGTCAAGAAGACTTCTGAGGAGAGGCTGTTTCTAGACCTCACGGGACACGCAAGTGAGGAACGGGGCAGTGGGAACAGCTGCTTTCAGGTGTTCAGGTGAAGCAGGGGCATGAGAATTGGGGGTAAGTGTAGGGTAGAAAGGGGGCAAGCAGAACTCAGTGGAAGATTGTGAAAGTGTACAGGGTGACAGAAATGAAAAAAAACAGACAAAGGAGGAAACACTTGTGAGGCTATGTGGCCAAGGAAACATGATTTCCAAACGAAGAGTATCACTTTCCTGAAGGTAAGCCTGCCATGCACTTCCTGTACATGGAGACATACGGCGATGGAGCAAGCAGCCCAAGCTGTAGCCCTTCAGTCAGAAGGCTGCATCTAGAGGAGGCTCAGCTCCTTGTCCTCAGATGACAAAAGCAGCTGAAGCCAAGATACTATGACTAAAGTTCTGAAGGGTGGGGAACATACTTTGTGAAAAAAAATTTAATCAGTATATAAAGTTTTTAGCCTTTCAAAGATAAACCATCACATATTGACTGTGTGTTTTTCTGAGCATCCATTTCTCTCACAGTCCTCCTGCTCAAGCCCATATTAAAGTGTCCTTAATAAAACCTCAACTCTGCTTTAAAAACTCAAAGCATTAAGCAATAGTGATGCAGGAATTCATCTGTCCCCATGAAAATCCACGGGAGCAGGGCTCTTGCCTGGGCATTTCAAACCTTAACAGGAGGCTTACAGGCATCACCCTTACAAGATGGAGATGTCAGAACATACAGCTTAAGAACCAGAACAATCCTGCCTGATGATTCTTGGCTATATCATCTCAAATACTACTATAAACAAAAAAGGTTAAGAAACGCTCTATTTATTATATGGGTCAAAGACACCAAATTTCCTTGATATCTGAAAAATAACCTTTACAGCAGAGATAAGAGGATGACTGGGACAGGGGAGGAAGGGCAAGAGCAAGATCAGCACTCACACAAATCGACACCAGCAGCAACCAGGAAGAGGGCCAATGTGATGCCAGACTTAAGATTTACTGCAACAGGCCAAACAAAAAATAGGAAATGAATGGACTCTAAAAGCATGCTGTAAAAATAGAGAAGACAAAAGCTAAAAAAGGTCACACGTTATCTATTCTAGAATAAATCCTTCTAAATATATGTGAAAAGTGGTGGACGGGTGAGCAGAAGCCAGGAACAAACACAAGAGGCAGAGGGAGGAAAGGGGGAAAAGCTTCACACACACACACACACACACACATGCACACACGCGCGCGCGCGCGCGCACACACACACACACACACACACACACACAGAGTCCTCAACTAACAGAGTTGCCTTTGGGTTTGTTTTTGACCTACTTTTGGACATCCATGGACCTGTAGTTCCAGAAAGCCCAGGCGAGGGGAGAGAGAAGAAAGGGCACGCTCTGTGTCCCAAGAGGGCATAACAACTTCCTAGAAACACAGTCATGGCCTTACTTTAATTAAGGACTAGTGTTCTCTCTCCCCAGTGACTGTAGTTGTTTTGAGTATCATCCCTAGAAATTATTTATATAGTAGAAAGGGCACTTGCACAGACCTCATAAACATCCTCTTATTTACTCAAATTAGATCATACCTCTCAGAACTTTTTGGTTGTCCCCAGTGTCCCAGTGATTTTCCTATCAAAACCGTTTTGGATAGTGTGACCAAGGGCTACATATTATATGCACGTGATGACAGATGACATTAGTCCCATTAACAAAGAGGGAACTACTTAAAATGCCTTTTTTATCTACTTATGTTCCACTTTTCCATCAGCAATGCAATGAACATAGAAGAAATTAAAATGCCTCAGAAGTATTTAAGTGTTCATCATCCTTAGCAATTAAGGAAATGCAAATGAAACAACTCTGAGATCTCATCCTAGTCAGAATGGCTTAAATCAACAAAGCAACCAACAATAAATAGTGACGATGTGGAAAGGGGGGACCCCACATTCATTACTGAAGGGAATGCAAACCAGTGCAGCCACTCCTCCCAGGATGCTCTGAGCCCTTAGGGTCTGTAGTTAGTAAACTCTGGACTGGAGGAGCTGGAGCGCACGAAGCTAAACCCATGCCATACCTGGTATCAGTTGAAACTTACTAAAATGTGATACAAAATAAAAGGAAATTTTACTTGGATAACTATGTCTTATACAAAGAAATACTTTTTAAATAACTATGCAGAGGTTTGAGACCATGCTTTGATGGCCCATCTTTTAAAGCAATCTCTCACGATTGCCTCTCAAGTTTCCTCCTCAGTTGAGCTTCCTTTACACCGATTAGAAGACAACTAATGAGAGCTGGAGAGATGGTTCTGCATCTGCTGCTCTTGTGGAGGATTTGATTTTGGTCCCCAGAACCCATACTATGGCTCACAAGCACATGCAATTCTAATCTAGGTGACCAAACACCCTCTTCGAGCATTACTGAGCACCTGCGTGCACATGGTGTTCATAGAAACACATGCATATGAAGTAAAAGAATAAGACTTTAAAATTTAAGCAAACTAATTGCCAGTGGGTGCCTTGGGCAACTGCTGGGGTGAAACAGACTATTTTGAAGTATTTACTGTGCACCATTCTTTCAGTCCAGAATATACCACCTTTTGCATGATTTAGTGAGGTAGGTGTGAGTATGGTTCCAACTTAGCAGCTGTGATCATCCAGAACTCAAAGAAATAATATCTAGAACCCAGATGTCACATCAGCAGGAAGTGAAATTCGCCTCTTCCTTGGTCCCAGGCCCCATGTCAGAGCATGCTTCACTCTTTGGGATTGACTGGGTGCTGAACTGAAACTACCTAGGCTGAACTGAAAGCAAGTTCCATCGCTAGCCTGAGTTTGGAAAAGAACACGCACAACAGAGTGCTCTTCCTCTGACTACCAATAGAAACAGAATTCTTGCTCAGACGCTCATTGAACTTTCCCAGGTTTCTGTAGCCCAGCTAATTAGCCACACCTAGGGCCTCACGACCCAGAAGACAGCAGCTAATTCAGTGAGACAAAGAGGCAAGGACTCACTTGACCAGAAAGGCAGTAATGGCAAAGTTCACTAAACTCCAGGCTTCTAAAACAGTGGTTCTTTGCTTCCTATGCAACTTCATTTCACATAAGTATGCTGTTGTATTTATTTTAACCACAGTTGCCCTGTACCACCTAACTAATAATGAGTTGATAGTGCTGTATCCAGAATGGCCCTTGTAAATGATAGGTACTCTTACAACAGAGGTGGTTTCCCTCCTGCTTAGACTATACACCAAATACACATGCCAATCACACCAGCCATCATAACAGATATTGCAAAGAAGAAAAAGGAGGAGGAGGAGATCACAACATTTAGGTTGGTCTTTCAGTCCTCAATCACAATAATTTAAACTCAAGCATTCATGGCTGCCTAAGAATTTTACAGAATCCCAGATTCCACCAAAAGAGTTAAACAAGAATTTAAACTAACAGATTCATGTTTTAAGTTTCATATGAAAGAACTGATGTCCTGAAAAGCAGCTAACTTAGTTTTGATTCACTCACTCATTGCTCATTCATCCACTCACTCAATCTTGCATTCCCGACATGGTGACACCCCACTCCAGCCACCTAGTGAATGACCCTTAACCCAAAACTCACAGAGATTTCTCTCTGTAAGTTACTGGGGGGGGGTCCTTGTTTTGACTTGGCTTATATCTTTCACTAACACCTCTTAAAATCCTCTTTTGGAGACCCACTCCTTGTGACTCAGATCTGGCCAATTAGCATGCTCTATACTCTTCCTTCCTGGATGGATGATTGGTTAGAGGACTGATTCAAGGTAGGCCATGTGCTCTAAACTGAATCCTTTTATTTGCTACAACAGGGGTATAGTAGGTCTTTTTTGATAGGAGTGCCAGCAGTACAGGTGATTATAATAGGTTTGCAGCCACCAGAGTTATATGGCTGTGGATCATATACCCTAAAAGGCAACCTTGGGATGAGATGCATGCACATGGAAACAGAAGGAGATACATTCCACCTCTGGAATTTTCAGATATATGAGCCCTCGGTTCCCAGTTTTTCCTTGAACTAGGTTCTGACATTTGGGAGCAAATCATACTAATAAAGCTTTGCTTCGAGGGCTAGGGAGATGGTTAAGTGGGTAAGAATGCTTGTTGTACAAGCATGAGGACACGAGTTCAAATCCCCAGCATTCATATAACAAGTCAGAAATGGCTACACACACCTGTAACTCAGTGCTGTGGGAGTTTGCTGGCCACCAGCCTAGCTCCAGATTCAATGAGAGATCCTGTCTCAAAAGAATACAACAGAAAGATGGAGAGCAGAGCACCTTACATCCTCCCCTGGTCTTGGCACAGTCACAAGGACATGTATACGTTTCTAGACTACATGTACACCATATACACATTCAAACATACACACAATAAATGTTTTAAAAGAAAAATAATAAAGCTTTGATTCATTTTTATTTCTTTCTATGTCTATTTCTTCCTACCTCATAGTCCCTGAAAGGGCTGAAACTTAGTTTCATTATCTTTCTGGGCCCACAATCTAGCGACCTGACTGAGACCTGATGCAAAGGTAGTCTACACATGTGCAGCACTGGGCTTGGAGGAATTTTCCTTCAACCAATCTCCTCTTTACAAAGTGTTTCATGGGTCTCTTCTTCAGTTCCTTAAAAAAATGTGCCTAAGTGGTGGCTGCAGACACTGGTGAAAAATACGATGCCACATCCTTCCTTGTGACTACAAAACTGATCTTTAGTTCTCTGCGTACACCCACAACATCACACATTTCAAGAAGAGCAGCAGCAAAGCCACCAGAGTTTTCAAAGTCAGAACAGCGTCGCATGCAAAGGGCAGAACTGTCCTGGCAGGAAAACAGGGGCAACAGCTCCCTGGGCAGCAATCCTCACCTACAATCCCCTTCTTCTCCTGAGGCTCAAGCATGTCTCCCTAAGTATGGGATGGCAGGCCTGTGGTTCCAGAAAAGTTAGGGGTCACTGCTCCCCAGGGCACACTGCACATTCCTGGCACCACCCCCACTTGTCTCCCTGCTAATTTGGAGAAATAAATATTATTCAAAGAAAGAACAAGAAATGGTTTTACTGGAGACTGCTTGCCTACAACAGAGCCCCCAAGGAAGAACAACAGAAATTGAAGCTTGGTTTGTATTGCTGCTGCTGCTCTTGAAATCAGCCTGTAATGAAGGAGGGACTCATTTCTCAAGAGTAACTGTCTCCACTGGGTATGTACAGCAGTGATCTGCAAACACCCCGCCCAATGGAAACGAACTGCTTCCTCTTTGCCCTGCTAGGAGCCTGCCAGCACACAAAGGTTCATCACAAATGCCCATAGGCTAGGGGCAGGTGCACACACCTGTAATCCCAGTACTTTGGAGTTGAGGGAATCGGCATGACTCATGGAGCATTTGCTAAGCAGCTATCACGTGTCAGCGATCTTGATAGAACACAGAGGCCCAAAGGCAAATCGAAGAGCTATAGTGATGTGTACAGCTCAGACTCATTGCCAGGGTAAGAGCTCTGTGACAGTGATGCAGAAATTCTCAAAGCAAAGCAGCATGTAAAACAGTCTCATCAGTGCACATGTGCATGCGCGTGCAAGCCCCCACACACATACACACACACACAAATACAGAAAGCATGGCCACTAGAATGTTCCCTGTGCTCATCTCTGATGGTGAGAATGTGTGAATTTGGGTAGCTAACCTTCATCCAACTGTTCTTACAACATTTGGCTCGGAACGTAGACCTCCCTATGTTAAGTGCTGCTTCAAACAAACACATAACACTAGAACTCCAATGTGATTCTCTGAGAGAGAAAAGAAGCTGTTGGTCTTTGTTCTCAATAATGGAATTATGATTTTGCATAAATAGCAACTCTGAAGTATAACAATGGATAAGAGCACTAGCCTCATACTATATGACCTGGATTCAAATTCTGCCTTTGCCTGTTAGCTGTGTACCATTAGGTAAATGACTTGTCCCCATGTGACTCAGTTTGCAAACAAAATTCAGAGAAAATAAGGCCTACCTCAGAGTTATGATGATTAGATGAGCTAATAATAAAGAAGGTGGTGGAGAAAGAGAAAACAGAAGAATCAGGTAATGCGCAAGACATACTATCCACAAGCAAGGACCCTCATCTGAAAACACCAAAGTTCATGCTTGACTCCAAATCCATCGTCCACCTCTCTAGGACACCAGCAGCTGTGGTCAAACTCTGACTCCCACTGGTCCAGCCATCTGCCCACCTCGCAGCCGGTATAATCCAATCCATGCCCACATCTACACCTCCGTGAGATGCTGCTTCCCCTAACCAAGGCAGTGCCTAGATTGGAATATACCAAAACTCTACCTGCAACTCTCTTCTGGAGTGTTTGTAGGAAGCCAGCCATGCCCATCCTCCTAAGGACACATTACCTATCCTTAAAGAATGATAAGAAGCCAGGAGTTATGCTAGGAGGTGGGGGGGGGTCCAGAAGAACATTATCAGATGAAACCTTACTCACCTTCTATGACCTTGAACTTAACCTTGTTTAAAGTCACACTTATTTGATTTCTCTGAACAACCGGAGATCATTTTATCTTACTAGCATTTGTTTTCATATATATAGGATTGGTTCTTATTTTTTTCTTTTTTCCTACTCCTACTTTGTTTCTGATAAAGTGTTTTCCAAATACTTATTAATTACACAAACATTAAGGTTTAAAAACTTCACAGCCCTAACATCAGCTGTTTACTTGTATTGTAGGTGGGCAGATGATACATGTAATTCACTGTATACAAATTTATACAGATATAGAACTGTAATCATAGGATGCATACATTCTCATATTACTTTTTCTATGTATGGAGTATTTTTTTAATTCGGTATTTTTGTCGTAATGGCAGGAAAACATTCAGAGTGGTATCTCACCACACGTGTCCTCTTGATAAAAGCACATATTATTTCCAATTAAAATAAAAATCACTAATAAATGACCTTTCTTTTTCATTTTAATTAGAGATTTGCAATAATTTTGAACAACGCGATTATCAACACAAAATTATTAATTAAAAATCTAGAATTTGAATAGTCAGATGTCTGTTATAAAAGTTTCAAGAATGAAATACAAACACAATGAGCATTTTGTTACATGTGTGGGAAGAAAGCCACTCAAAACCAAGCCAAGTTACCCTCTACACTTAGGAGGCTAATGCTGACCCTTTCCACAAACTTTAAGGAAGTTTCTCCTGTTTGCTGAACTTCATGCAACAATAAAAGGCCAGGGAATAGGAGATCAGCTGAGCTGAGTGTGGCCTTTAGGGGCTCACTGGGTAAGCACTGCTCTTGCAGAGAAGCCAAATCAGGTGGCTCACAATCACCTGTAACTCCAGCTCCAAGGGATTTCCTTTGCTCATGTGCACATATCCACCAAAAGAAAGAGACAGATAGACAGGTAAACAGGCACGCACACACACACACACACACACACACACACACACAGAATAACGCTCTTTAAAAAAATATTCTTAAACAAGACAAGCATGAACCGTACTCAGAAGGAGCAAAAATTGGAATTCCACAGAAGCCAAAAGTCATTCCCATAAAGTTACCTGAGAATTTTCTGAATAGATACCCATGTTATTCCTGTAGATACCCATGTCCCTCCTACAGATACTCATGCTGCTCCTATAGATACCTATATTACCTCTCCTATAGATATCCATGCTGTTCCTATTGACACCCACACTTCTATAAATATCCATGCTGTTCCTATAGATACCCATGACTTTTCTATAGTAACCATGCCTCTTCTATAGATCCCATGTCTCTCTTATAGATACCTATGCCTCACCTATAGACCCATGTCTCTTCTATAGATCCCGTGTCTGCCATTACAGTATAAGAACAATCACAACAGTTTTGCTACTTGTGACTCCATTCAAAGCTGAGTCCTAGCAAAGAAGAAAGAACACATATACCAGTATTTGCCTGTCTTATGTACTTTTCCCTCCAACATCCCACTCTTCTAGAGTAATTGATATTCTAAATGTAGGCAGGAAGCAAGGAAGAAATCAGACTATCCCTAAATACAAGAGAAATGAGGAGAGAGAAAATAAAAGGCTTATATTAGAAATATCTAAAAACAGCCAAGGTTTCAGGTCTGAGACAGAGTGATTCCAAATTATGCACAAGACCCTGGGTCCAATACCAAGTACAGCATCTTAAAAAAATACTAAAGGTTAAGCTATACATTTTTACCAGCCTGTGTAAGGCTAGACCACTGGGCAAGTGAAGATGAGAAGATTGTTCAAGTTTCTGCTCAATATTTCTTGCCAAATCAATGAATTCCAAATTCAAAGACACCCTACCTCAAAAACAAAGTAAAGAGCAATTAATGGAAACACCCTGGCCTCCATGTGCATGCTCACAAAATATAGTTTAGCTTAAATCATAAAACCATGCTCTCCTTTCTTACACTGGATAGCTTTCAGAAATTTGCCTGTATTGCTAGCATCTAAGACCAAAAAAACTCACTAATGACTTCAGCACCACTCTGCTAAGGCCGCACTCCACAATACTACCATGCAAGAGATGACCCCAGGTAACCCTGAAATGTACCTTGGGTTGATTATCTCAAACTGTAATTTTGCTACTGCTATGAATTGTAGTGTAAGTCTTTTTGGACGTAGGTAAGTCTTTTTGCTGAGGGCTTGTGACCCACTGGAGGAACTCACTGCCTTTAAATCTGCTTGATGACATTTCACTGAGGAAATGAAACTCTCATCACAGAGGAAGAGACTAACCTCAAACACCTCACCCAGAGCCTAAAGGAACTTCGTTTCACTGTCTGGTTATTAAGTCTCCTTTCTCTTCTAAGACTTATTTACATTCTCTCTCTCTCTCTCTCTCTGGCTTACAGCTCCCACTTCCCTATCCCCTAAGAAGAGACTTGATTTGTCTGGCCCTTATTTAAGTTTCCTTTTTTTTTTCTTTTTTGAGGTCCTTGCACACACATGCCTGATAATAAATGTGTGCGCCTTTTCTCTGGTTCCTGTCAACTGTCAGGTTATTTCAGCAGACTTGCTTGCATAACCTTGGGAGCGAACGTTTAAGCTTCTGTACACTAAGATAGAAGAAAGCAGGACATAACCTCAAAGACAAAAAAGCAAAGGCATCAAGTTACAATTTGCAAATATAGGCTTGTTAGGTAGGGGAGATAGATGGCTCAGTCAGTAAAGTGCTAGACACACAGCATGAGGACCAGAGTTCAGATCGCCCTCATGCCCTCATGAAGGACTGGGATTCCAGAGCTGGGGAGGTAGAGACAGGCAGATCACAGAGTCTCTGGCCAGTCGGCCTCACCATATCAATGAGCTCCAGGTTCCCTGGGACCTTACCGGACCTTACCTCAAAAATAATGTGAAGAGCAGTTAAGAAGGATAACCTCGTCAACCTCTGGCCTCCCATGTGCAAGCTCACACACACACACATGTGCACACATGAAAAAACACAGCTTCATTTCAGTTTATTTGTTGTTAGGGATTACTTATATGCAGGTAAACTATGCACTTATTTTTAAATTGATTTTTTCAGTAAAGTAAATCAATGAAAATATTGAGCAAATAAAACACAGGTTGTGGGAAAATGATCAAAAATCAGAAAGGTTGTAGGAGGAAATCTGGAGTCTGTGTACATTCATCCTGGTTATGTTTTAATGGTCTTGACTTCCTTAACTTGACAATTGCATCCTTATCTTTATGGGAAAAGGTAAATATTTTACCATATTTTATTTCATTTGCCAATTATCCTATATGATACAAAAGTATAACTCTTCAGATTTTTATCCATTAAAATAAAACATTTTGATATATTAAGTCATCAAGAAGGAATTTCAAGTTTGCTTTATCTTGATCGTCCTCATTGATCTGGCATCCATTTAAAAGTCATTATGACTTAACTCTGTCCTGACTTCTGGCTGCTTTTTAATCCCTAATGACTCAGAACAACAGAGCCTTCAGTTCCTGCCTGTCAACTATTTGATAGTCTGTAAAGCATACGGCAGATTTTTAATACTAGAACAATAGCAATCCCTTTTCTAATCCAGGGATAAGAGCATCATTCTGATGCAGGTATTTTACCCTAATTAACCTGTGTGTAAGGTTTGATTAGACCTGCTATTCAGAGGTGAGTACCCTGTGTGAGGACATAAAAGATTGACTCCCCCAGTTCTGCTGGGGTTTCATCTGGCTGTTCTAGGCTCATGTGAATTTGTACAGGTGAAAGAAAAGTAGTTGTACATGGAGTTTTTACCACCAGAGACATCAAAACCAACCAACCAAGCAACAGCAACAAAACAAAAACAAAACCTTTCCATTTACAGCTATGTGTCTAATAAGGAAAACCTGCGGGACTCAGACTGGCAAGGCCAGAGCTGGAAAATGCTGACACCCAGTATTAGCCAGCATATTTCAGTATGACAATGATTGATGTAGATGACATAAAAAAAACCTTGCCAATGGGGGTGTTGACTTTACTTGTTCTTTTTCCCCCCACTTTATCCTTTGCTGTTTTACACCAATTAATAAAAGCCAGAAGCAACTCCAGGTACAGGGTGAATCAGCAATTCCTGTGCCCTGAAGACAATTCTAGAGTGAGATTGAAGGGAGGCCAAGATGTAGGAAACACAAAGCTACAACAATATGGAGTGCAGTCTTGAATTGGTTGCAGTAAGATTCACATGGATTTTGTCCAATGAAGAAGCTTCATTTGAATTTCAATAAAGAATGAAACATCTGTTGCCATCTACAGAAGATAAGCCCCGAGAAGCTGGCTTCTGGAGCTCACTTCCTGTACCTGGCCTTCACTCTCTTCACTCTGGTCCTAAGCATGGCTGGAACCTTTGGAGCTTTTCATTAAGTCAATCTTGCTATCACCTACACCAGGACCTTCAAAGGTCAATGGTATCTTTTGTGAACATACCCTGGGAGTGTAGATCCATTCTGTGCTTGTGGAGGCCAAAACTAGACACTGAGCTTCTTCCTCTACCACTCTCCACCTTATTCTTTTTAGACAGGGTCTCTCACTGAACCTGGAGCTCATCATTTTGTAGGCTGACAAGTCAGCAAGCCTCTAGAATCTTCTGTCTCTGCCCCATCCAGTGCTGGGGTTACAGATGTATGCCACCGTGTCCAGATCTTAGGTGGGTGCTGGGTTCTCAGTTCCAGGTCTCATGCTTGCTTGGCAACTACTTTACTCACTGGGCAGTCTTCTTGGCCCATTGATGATATTTTAGCACAACCAAAAACACTAAGGGTCAAGACCACTGGTCAAGAATTCAAACCATATACAGTATATACAGTCTGCCATCAGTTTTGACACTGAAAAAGTCAAAGAAATTATTGCAGCAGAATTGACATGCAATACAAAGTGTAAAAATTAGACTGGAAATAGTTAAACTCTAAAGAATATCATTTACTTAACTTTATTTTTAAAATCTAAGAACTCTAAAAGTTGAGTATTTTCAATAAAGACCAATTCCTTATGAGAGAATAGCTAAAAAGTACCCAGTGCTGCAGGAGTTAATCTTATTTCTTAATGAGATTAACTGTGTGACCTTGAACGAGTCTTCAAGCTAAGGTCATAATCAGGAGAACCAATTGCTCCAAGAATAGGCTGGAGTTTCTTAAAACTGAGCGGTACTTCCTGCGATGATATGATTACCCTTTGTGACAGCAGAACATTCAACCTATCTGGACCTCATTTGAAACATTCATCAAACAGTCCACATGTGACCTGCCCTGCCCTAGACACATCTGCAACTCAGAGGTGGTCAGAGGTGGGTCTCAGACAGTCTCATACAAACAAGACAGCCTAGAAGAGGAAGAAAAACAAGATAAACTGTAGAGATGACCAGAAGGTGATCTGGAAGCGGCCACAGGAGGCAGGAAGGGATAATGTGATAAACAGAGCAATCAGTAGAGGGCTGAAAAGATGCTGTTTAGGCTGAGATACTGAACTATGTGAGGAATAAAACAGAACGAAAAGTGGTTCAGACTGACCTGTATATGCAAAGGTCCTGAGGTGGAAAAGGCTTGGCATGCTGGGAAATAGAAGCTGGCTGATAAGGCTGGCCTTTCTAACCACACCAGGGTTTGGGTTTCTCCTTATGTGATGAGAAAATAATGGATGACTATTCTCACTAAGCTTAGCTTTGCTAAGTGTTGATGTGACAAGCTATTTTCAAAAAGAATTTTTTTCACGTTATTATCAAAGACTCCCTCTTCTGACATTGAACATACAACTTTTATTTAATTAAAATATAATTACACCATTTATCCCCTCCCTCTTGCCCCTCCAATATTTCTCCCCTCACCCCCACTCTCTCCCAAAGTCACAGTCCCCTGTAGTGATAAGGGGGCTCAGGCCTGCTTTTTGTCCCGTCCAGCTTCCGCATGGCTAGTTTATACCCCAAAATAACAACATATAAATTGTATTAATTTAAGCATTGTCTGGCCCATTATATCTAGCCTTTTTTGGCTACCTCTCATATCTTGTTTAACCCATATCTAGTAATCTGTGTATCA